>JTDE01001804.1:0-19620 GCA_014338405.1 Paragonimus skrjabini miyazakii | reverse complement strand
GGAAAAGGGTTCTTCCCCAACCCCGCCCCTGAAGTTAATCTCCATGTTTAAAGTGATAACGGGCAGCCAGTGGCATGTCGCGTGCCAAGCAACCCATCAAAAGCGGTCCGAATTAGAACACTTTGTAATTCCGAGGCTATTGGAATCAGGCTGTTTGACCCGGTATTATATCACCAAAAACGGTTTGTTCAGGCGCTGCATCAACCATGGTCACAAAGCCACCGGATCGATGGCCAACCTGCTCGATCAAACCAATGGACAAGCGTGACGTAACCGATCAATCAAGCCATCGCCAGTTGACTGACCAGTGACCTTGTATGTTTGTAATAAGTCTGATGGATATCTCAATCTAACTCCATTAACTCCTTATATAATTGTACCGGCCTGAAGATGAATTATCGAAAACATATGTTCGCCTACATATCTTTATTCTCATTGTTGTAATGGGCATATCTGAAACGATGAGGTAACAGTTCAGACTAACTATTAAATGCGGTATCATGAAAGTGAGTAGTAGAGGCATCACAGGTAATTTGTTCGGTTTTTACAAAAGACAAAAAATTCTGATATTTATTTATCAAACAACCCAACAGTAACCTCCTCATCGATTGTATGCGCTCTTTGAGTACCGACGATCGAAGTGTGTGCGAAAGCGGTCGGTGCAATCTCCAGTGTGAACAATGATAAATTACAGCTTTGTTTCAGTTTTCACCGTTTAAGGGATTGCTTAAGGTTGTGTGGTTCGAAAGAGTATTACTATCGGATGAGGCACTACAGATCGGCATTTAAGCAAGCTCCATATTCACACCAATGTCAACCACCGATGTACTGTTGTCGATCCCTGTGAAAATGCTCTATTCTGTGTTGTTACGACATAACTTCAGTGACCTAATTCGGGTCTTTTAATTATCCTGAGAACATCATGCCAGCAAATGAAAATGACCTATATTTTTCGAAAAGAACCTGTCGATTTCAGTCTCAGCATGTTCTTTTCGAAGTCTTCATCTATTCCGGGTACAACAACAGTCAAAAACAGATAATTACCATTCGATATGACCGGCGTTATAATCCGACACTCGCTGTTTGGTGGTTCTAAGGTGGAATGTCGAAATAATTGCATTTATGTCAAAATGAGCTGTTGGCTCGTTCCTAGAAAATGTGCTAATGCAGAGTGAAAAAATTCATTTATTTACCTTGAAACACTATTGATTGTTTAGATGAGTTTGCACATGTTCTAGAATAGAAAAATTTCAAGTAAACGATTTTAAAGTTGCAAGTTTGGAGAAGATCAGAATATTTGTCAGAATCATTTCATTGACACTAATACATATATATATATAGTATTATTTTTGAGGCAGCGGTTTGTAATACCACTTTATACCATACTGCCACCTGAACAGCCAAATGAACGTATTATAAAGTTAGAGAAGCTGAAGAAGCCGAGAAAGTTGGCACGTTGAAGTCCAAACTAGTCTGTTCTGTCCACATGATTGGTCCCGTATACTGCAACTCAGAGAACCGTCAACATGGATGCCTGGTAACATGGTACTCACATGGTCTTTCAAAAGACGTGAATTGTTAGGGACTACAATCGGTGATCGGTTAAAACATAGTTTCAGTGACAGATGCGATAAGTTTGCTTTTGGTGAATGGCTAGCAAATACCTTTCCTTCGGTTTACTGAAGTCTTGTATAGAATCCACACCCTCAATAGTGTTCCTCACGTGTATCAATTATGCAATCACCTGAACGTCAAGTGTAACAGCACTGAATTTCTGTACGGTGTTACTACTCTCAATTGTAACTATAGTCCAGTATGAAATAGTCCTTTATGTTGAAAACTGGATAGTGTTATTGGAAGCCTTCACGTTCACTATGGCATCCTAGTTGGTTCACCTAATGTAATACCTCCCGTTAGCGTAAAATAATTCGTGATCATCCAGCACTAATGCAGTGGTTCATGAGGGTTGCACACGTCTAGTTCTTGTGTGTACTGTCCACTTCCTTCACGTTGTTATGGGGATTGACCACTCATTTATTTTTTCCTTCACCAGCCTCCCTCTTTAACCGCATTTAAAGACTGCTTGAATCCCTTTTTAAATACTGTGTTAGTTTGTTGTGGCAATACAATAGTAAATTATTGGAGAAATAATTCGTCTGAAGATTCATTCGACTTGTCTACTGTTCCCTACGACAATTTGTCTAAAACTATGCCTATACCAACCATCACAATCTTGAATAGCTACACTTATAAGGAGTTTTGTTGTGCTTGCTGGCTGAACACTAAAGTTATAACCTGACCGTGAATCTCGGCATATGCTGGAACACGTGTTACCCGGTTCAACAATATTCTCAACTGATTCAGAACTTTAACTGTTTCAGTGTGAACGTACAAATTCTTGGATATCTGCTGCTTTTGATAAATTACTATTCTGAGAGGTGACCTGTAGACGAATTTGCATGTCTACAGGTATTCAATATACTATCACAAAATTCCAACCCTGAGATTAAAATTCACCAGAAGAATTAATGAAAAAAACGTTTCAAGTCGTTAATTTTTGTAGTCGATATGCTTTTATTCGATGACACAACTTCACAGCATTATGAGTTACGCATGATAAGCATCCATTTAAAGTCTTTTAACATGAACATTAAAAGTGTTACTTGCTTTGAGCTTAAGACATTTAATGATAAATTTCTGAGCGAACCACGTCGTGACGATCTTCTCTGTTTGCCTTGTGACAGTCACAGGAACATGCCTGATTTCCTAACAAGTGTATAGCTGTGACAGACTTGCTTGCTTATGAAACAGAAGATTAATGTCAATTGCTTCAGGTTTCATATTGATTTACTCATCTATTTGGTAACGTTGTCACTGAGTACCGAAACATTGTTACAGTATCTAAGACGTAAGGTGTGTTGGACTGCGTTTTCCACGTCCAAGATTCGTGGTTTTGAAAGTGGACGCATGCGAACACACGATTTGTCTGTGGTAAGATGTATGCACACTTACTGGCATATCAGACAATAAAACTTTGGTGATAAGACTGTATAGAATGAAACTTGAGGCACACTAATATGAGTTGTTGACGCAGCCTGTCATGGAAAGTTCACGTAGCATAATTATAGAATCATATGGCTATTACAGATATCACCACTGCTGTAGTATTACATCAACGCTTTTGACAAACAGCTAGTCTCAACAAACGCTTACATCTAGTTCAAGAAGTGAATGAGCTGCACAGTTCTATTGTGGTCAACGGTAGTTTTGGACAACTCAGTCTGTCACAAAATCACCTCAAGGCTTGCTGAGCTTTTCATTCTATGATGTCTACTTGTAAAACTCGCTGTGTGAGAGAATTTTGAACTAATCAATTCCTTAGCCAATGTGTCTACTCTAAGGCTGTCTACTCTAATAATGTGTAACCAATAACGGTGAAGTTGTGTGCGGGTGACCCCAAAATTCTGCCCATGTCTCGAACTGTTGAGTTTCTTAGATACCTTCTTTTATTTACAGGAAACATTTTGTTTAAATTCTTAGTTCTGCCTCTGGACAATCGTATCATACAGTTCAGAATGCTGAATATTTGTCGTCATTTTACTTGTAGGGAAGACAGGTCCTAGGCAACAATAATATCTCCTCAAGTAATTGAAAATCATTTGAGTTCCTTAGGCGAAAGTTTAAAAAATGGAGCCTATTGAAGTCTTATTGTTTCAAGAGGTTTCATTGGCTGAAAACCAAGAGATCATTCAGAGTTGTCTGTAGTTAGAATTGTGTAGCCTAGCAAACATGAAATGGTTAGCAAAGATAAACGAATTTTTTGAGAAGACCGTTTAGGTCAGAAAAGCGGAACTTTGTCTAAGTTGTATTGATGAAAGGGAGTTCACAAATACTTACAGAAGCTTACTACACGTAAGAAAGTTTTGGACAATATTATTGCTAAAAATTAACGCCTCCTGTGGATATCGGACGATCACTGTCACGTGATGCCTAAACCAATATACTTTGAAATGCATTCTGAATTACATCTATACGGCTGATTTTTTGCACCCATGATATTCGATTTATCCTGTAAACCTCACACACGCTAGACGTTGTATACCTTACGGCTCACTGTCGTAGATGATGGGAATCTGCTTTAGTGGATGGTTAGACGCTTCGGGAAATTAATGACAACATACCGGTACAAGAAATCCGGAGTAGTCGTTTACAACCGTTCGGACGGTCCATGTACCATTTTAGTAAAGATGATCCGGTGCTCAACTTGTTGATAGTTGATAACGGATGACGGCCACTAGTACAACCAGTCGGCAAACATTCTCCATTTAATGTCTCGGAAAGATGACTGTTGTTAGATACACTGGTGGTACTGATAGTTGTGAAAAAGGTGCTAGATGTAGACAAATGGATAATGTTCACAAAGGTACTGATGACAGCATTAATGGAAAATGTAGATAGAAGTAATTTTCTGGTTAGTACTTAGAAATTTAATTGGTACTGAGCCTAAATCACATATGAACTTAGCTTGACGTTTAGCTATCAAAATTAGATCTTGCTCAACAAAACACTGATTGATTTTTAACTCCTGATCGTGACATAGGTGGGCACCAGTGATGAACTGTTACAAGTAAGAACCTCTAGGCTAATGCTTCATTTTGAAGGTGACGGTTGACAGTTCAGCTGAGTAAGGAAGCTCTGGTCAATTGATTAAGAATAAACTACTTAAGTCTGTTAGTTTTCGGTATGAGATTGGTTGCACAAGTTATAAACTTTCAATAAATTTTTAAAGTCTACACTTACACTGTTTTGGACTGAAAAAGTTGTTGAATGGAATGGTGACTGATATTAACGTGGACTGTTTTGTAGATTCAGCGACACGTTTTTAATGTTGACTGAAATTTGTTTGTTGGAAAGGTTTAGGAAGAAAAGTGAGTGACTGCAAGTTACGTTCAGAGTGTAACTGTCTTACCTTGTTGCATCAAAGATCCTACTGTGAACCAGAAGCTGTTCAGTAAAGTGAATTGGTTTTCGACAGCAGGACTGCACGGATGCCGTGGGTACCACTCATGTGGTGTGACGCGTCCTAGTAGAAACAGTGTTAAGCTGACCACCAGGTAGGCAATCAGTACGCAAAACCAAACCTACAAATAATTTAATAGTTTATGCTTAGAATTTATGAATATCACTTTTCTTGGGTTTGCCACAATAAAACCAGCCGAGATGGCCAGCAACTCACCAAATTAATAAAATAATGAAATAAATTGGAATCGCTGTTATTTAATCAACAATTTCGTGATCGGATGGACTTTTCGAGAGCTTCTTCCAAAAAACAATCACTGGAAGCGAATTTTCTTTTCTTCAGAAAGGTGTGCGTTTGTAATAAATATAATTTGAACTGCGGTCTAATGTCTTATGAAACAATAATGGCGAACGCTACATCATTAACCACATGTTAAGAAGGACCAGTTTACCACACCCGATCGTTCGGTAAATTTGCTGGTGTCTACCGTCCTCGTCATTCGATCGATTTAAGTGTAAGCACATTAAACGCTCTGTTGACTTCTACCGATCACTTTTCAACGAGTTGAATTCATAAGGATTCTTAAACCTGATGAGTCGTGTTTTCATTTGTGGCACCTAAGTGCGCATGATGCTGAACGCCAAGAAAGCATGGTTCGCTTGTGCCTGTTGTGAAGTCTGTGACGTTCTGGCCAGTGTAGTTGTTTCAGAAGAACGTTGGCTGGGTGTCAGGTCTCATTTGTAAAAAGGATGTGCATTACTGACGAGACGTAATACTTTTAGCGCAGTTTTCGAGAGGAATCGGCCGAAAAATCTAATTAGGTAGGAAAGATGGGATGCACTGTGACGGTAAACTAAACTCCCCAAGAAATTATTAACATTCGAGTTGTTATCCCCGAAAGGTTTTTCACAATAAGTTGTGTGACTTTAACAATATACGGTCCGTCTAAACATACCAGTTAGTCATCGGTATAGTTACTTATCAAGAAGGTCGCCTGATAAGCACGCTGATTGCTGTCATAATTCCAGTCCGACTGTTTACATTTTTTCGTGATGTATGCTAACGAGAGCAATGCTTAAGTAAGTCAACAATCGAGGCGATTTATTTGACTAAGATTACTTCAACCAATCGTGATATACTTTCATTTCGCGATTGTGTTCAGTTCAGAACAAATAAAAATATTGTTAGACAGCATTTTCTTGAAACAAAATTTCGTAAGGCTGTCAAAAACGTGATTGGACACGATTCATGGCCTGGTAGATTTTTCTACAAATTATCAAGTGCGTACTACAGAACAGGAGATCATTAAGCGGAAAACAGTGGTCAAATGTGAAACTATTCATACAAGAGGAATATATGACGGATCTTTCCGCTAATGAGTAAGTAGCATCGTTACCGTGGCAATGCTAAACTAGCAAAAGAGTCTTCCTGCTCACAGAGGTGAACATCAACGTATCAGAGCAACTACTTCAGTATATCGTAACAACCGGGTCTCATCAGTTGCGTAAACAATTCTGAATGCCTACTTGGGATCCACCCGATGTGATTCTACAGGAGATCGCAAGCGATCGTTGATGCTGGTGGTCTGTATGGTGATTGCTGGGTGCACAAATGAGTTTCAGCTTCCATCTGTGCCATATGTTTCCTAGCCCATGCTGGAATGTATTCTGAGATCGGAAACTTCAGTTCCCGTTCCTTCATGTCAACGTAGTCGACCTGGCAACTACATGAAAGTCGATAAATGATATTGGATCTGGGAACAGAGAGGTCTGAGGTTTTAGAGGTGAAATTGGCATCGTGTAGATTAACAAGACGGACTTTTAATGCCGCAGAGGTCGGATGAAAAGTACATATTTAAAGCGTAGTAAGGAACGACTAGTAGACTTCGACGGCTTTAGATTAGCTGGGTAACTCGAAAGTGTTTTGATTTTGGGTGATCGTGACCCCCATAAATGACGGTTTAGTAGAGAGGCTCTTGACCTGTGGTTTTTCTCCTAAGAGAGTAATACAGTAGCTTTCTCATTGATAAAAGTTTATAGATCTGCAAGCTTACCAATCAATTTTACGAAGAAAAGTAACGACAATGTTTGTTCCCCAACGAAATTTACATTACTCAGCAAAAATTCAGTTTTCTTGTGTTAGTGACTAATACGTGTTATTCCAGGAACGTCATATGTACTGCAGTGGGCAGGTAGTTAATTCTCAAACAGTAATGGTTCTTATTGGTGCCTCTGTGTATGAAAAGTTGGTTCACAATGGCAGTTGAGTAACGACGATGACAATCACAAAACAGCGTAAAGTACATACCACGGTCTATTTCCACAAGTCGTAAGTTTCCACATCGATCGGTAGAAAGGCAAAGGCTAGAAATCGACTTAATGGAAGGTTTCCTAAATGTCTTAAATGTTGGTGCATAAAATCTTGCAACAATGTCAAGGCATTGGGATATGTTATCATGCAGTTAAAGCACTACGGAAGTGGATCAATTCCGTTTGATTTGACAAAGTTTAACTCACTTCGCGAGATAACGGTGCTGTAAACTGAAGCCCCGGATCCTGGTTACTTTTTCGAATGATCACACTCAGCGATAGACTCATGAAAGGTGTAGTGAAGTCGATCACACGCTCCCGGTCGTAAGTGATGGTCAAAGAAGCAACTGCCAGATGAGCCTTCTGAATTTTGAACACAAAGACAACACGAGTTGTTCATATACACGATATAGTACACGGTATTAAAACTGTTTTCTTGGGATACATTTGAAGAGAGGGCGTAGCCATGAAAATAACGCAGGGGCGTTATCACATTCTGGCCAGAACAATTAGGCAACATATTACAGAGGGTGTTTCTATCAAAAGTCATTCACGCAGGGTCGTATTTACTCACTGTATTCAAACACACAACATTTCTCACACGAATAAAGCAGTCTAACAATTTGTTTTACCGAATACTGAAACTTGTAGGCGGTTTACAAATTGTTCCTCCTGTTCATTCTGAGATAAATTTCGTCGTATTCTGGCTGTGATCTCTCCAAAGGAAATTGTTCGTTATAGTTCTGATTACTTCATTCCCCTCTTCCGGATCTTAAATTCTCTTTAACTTCCCACTTGCGACGACTATATACCTCAGCCGACTGCTCAATTATTTCGAACTAGTAACAGATGTCCAAACCAGTTACCCGGATGTAATTGTATTTCTAGTTCGCGTTTTAAAGAAGAATTTTACATTTTCACATGAAGTCTACCTGATATTTGTTCTAACTTTTATTTGAGTTTGAATGTCTACGACGTGAAGTACGATCGATTATAGATACATATATATATATACCTTTACACATTAATGCCAATAATATACATATTGTCTTTCTTATTGTTAGGTCACTGCAGAATTTTCTCTGCGGATTTTCATTGAACATAAAAAAAGTAAAACCACTTAAATGTGAAACGATTCGTAACTTGGTCTAGCTCTATAAGTGAATGATGATGATGATGTCAGCCTACGACGGCTATATGAGAAGCAACAATCGTTAATTAGTGTTAAATTTCTTAATGCTGACTGTAAATGTAATTTTCTGCGCCTTCTGACCTCGTTCTCATTCGCCTCATTTGCAGCGTCGTTTGAAGACCTCTTTCATTCGAGTTATTTGTTCTCCGTTATCACCCAGGTTTTCAAATTATACTTGCTTATATTAGTTGATAGGGTCACTAACAATGTTACTGATACATAGGTCAACGTTGATCCATTTACGGTTAGGGAAGCATAAAGGTCCATTAAAAATGGTAGGATTCATTACTGCGGACTCAAAACATTGAAGCTCATGTATACTCAGGTTTGTATGCCACAGGTCAGAAAGACGCCAATGTAGTGGCTTCTTTTAAACCAATTTAGAAAGCTATCTTTTCCCAGTGGTACGCATGGTGTAAAGATAAGAGAAATGATGAAACAACTGGGCAGCGGGACAAATTTTTATCAATCCTATTGCTAACGCATATCAGCATGAAGCAATTAACCTTTGCCTCGTAGCGAAATCGAAATGCTGAACGCAGCTTCAGTGCACAGAAATGTAATTGAGAATTGGCTCGGTGTCATGGACTAACATGTCACGTACGCGATTGAATTTTTCATCGTTTACACTGTCACCCGAGCAGGATATTTCAAAGTAGAAATATCGGGACACAGAATGAGTGCTGGTGGCAAGTCTGGCGATTAATTTGTTGTAATGACGTCAGATAGCGAACACTTAGACATTGAATTTGTAACTCCAGGTGGTGCTTGGTCCTTTTGTCAGGAGTGTGCAACGACTTTTACCAAGTATATGAACGATTGTCTGACAGTACGCACACCGTCTGGATGAGACAATGGGCAGAAAATCATGACCTGCCTTGTTGCACTTCGACATGCTATATCACTAAGATGAGTGCTTAGGATGAATTAGTGGGTTGAAGCTAAGGAACTTGAGTGTGGATGATGGCAAATGGAGGAGATAAAGCTTATGAGTTCTACATCTTACTACGTTCAGGTATTCGGTTTTCTCTCTCCTTCTAATTGATTGAAAACGATGTAAAGTTCATCATTCATAAATGAGAGCACTAATTCAACCAACCACTGTATAATACACCATTATCACAAAGACATTAATTATAGATTAGGTTGATTTTACTAATCAGTAGGTTCTCTTATCACTAACACTTACAGAACAAATTGCCAGACCTCGCTAACTAGCTAATAACTAACCAAGCATGAGTGTTCACCTAAACTGGACGATTGAATTAGTTATCTACTCACATGTCCTACCGATGTAATTGTTCGATTAATAATTCACTTCGACAAAGATTGCTCGTGAAACTCGAAACTTTGAAGTTAAACTATCATTTTTCCAGCTCTGCCGTGTTTTTACTATTTCAAGCAACCTGTTCGTCACCATACGGCGCAAGATATATCTAACGTTATAGCAACCTACTTCGAGAAATGTAATGTTACTTTAGTCCTCTCATTTCTGGAACACCAAGCGTTTTTACGATCAATATACTAAAGCTGATTAAACAACGGAAACCAACGTTGTGTTTGACGGTCACTACAGAGAGTGGTTGTGTGTATGTTCCATTTATTTTGCAGTACAATGTCAAGAAATAATTACAGCACGCTCCGCTGACTCTTTTGTTCTTTGTGTGAGTTAGTAGTATATCCCAACCATCCTTCGTCTTTGAATACAAGTAAAACCGAAATCCGTGGTGAGGATGAGTTTGCCATTCATTGTTACTCAAATCGCATATTAAACTAACGGTGAGAAACCACATTTTGTCAGTTATTCTTATCTCACTACAATCAAATCCTCACAAGCACATATCACGCAATGGTATAATGATGTAACGTCATAACGTTTCTTCAAAAAACGACGCCATTTCCTCTGCACAAAGCACATGGTTTGCAAACGTGTTCAATGAGTTATGATTACCGTGTTTTCACAATAGGGAAAGTAGTAACCAACAGTGATAAATAAAGCAGGCGGAATGGCTTTGTAAACATGAAAAATTTGATAATCGGCTGATCTGAAGGCTAACAGTATATTGCAACAAATAACAGCTATCCTCTTCAGCTGACACACCGTTCGATACAGAACGGAAGCATATACTTAGGTATAACAATCAATGTGCCACGTGTTAAAGATGCTCAAGCAATTTCCTGTGTGGTCAGTAGTCACGAAGCATCAATAAATGGAAGAGAAGGCAGGATGCATGTTGGGATAGTTGACACGATAATTCAGCATATTGCGGAAAAAAGAACCGTACTTCATCGTGAATTGCAGGTCATATCTAGGTAGCTTCCCTGCGTAGCCCATATGTTTAAAATTCGAGGTGTTTACTATGTAAAAATCAAACAGACTTACCCTTTTCATACTGATTTACAGAATTAAATTTCAAAACAGGCTTAAGGAATTTTGGCTGTTACGACAGGGGGAGAGTTGAACTCGCAACGTTTGTGTCACTGTACGCAGCATTTATACACTGGAAAACCTGCTCAGTGGAAGTCGGTTAAACTACGACGCTCACACTAAATGAACCAACTTCCTATCATTTCTTAGACACTTCAGGTTAGTTTAAGTCAAGGTTAATAGTATTTTTCAAATTAAGAGGTCGAAGCCAGCCTACTGAATAACACTTCATAAATTTTACTTTCTCAACCACATTTTTTTCGAAAGAGGGGGAGAGAGTACAATACTTAATTTCCAAGTAACAGATCCCTGTTTTTAACTGATTCGAATCATAGTAAACGAAGTTCAGTAAACAGATGGCCCAATGACTCCGATCTTTAACTTATAAAACACAGTGATTTGTGATTTACTTTAGTTTGGTTATCTGCCTTCAACTGTTAAGTTCCAACTTAAACAATATCAGTCTTGGGGTGTGCTTTTTGGGAGCGTATCCAATGATTCACTTACATCGGTTTAGTTTAGGGTTGTTGTAGTTGTTGACAATACCAACTGACACACTGATTAATGGAATGCATTCTACAAACATCCCAATGGTCCGTTGTACTTTTGTGACTGATAAACTAGCATAGGGACACATTTTTGGCTCTGATACATCAAACGTCCTACAATTGTTCTGTAGAACGGATTCTTCTGTTTCACAGCCCTAACAATAAATTGTAATCTTAAGACTACATTTTTATTTACTTTGATTGGTCAAGGAATGTATGGAGTACATACATTAGATGACCGTATTATGAATAGTTTATACTGCTGTCAACAAGACCAACATTTGTTCATTTGTAAGCCTTCTGCCATGATGAAGTGTCACCCTATTGGGAATGTTGGCTAACTGTAATAATGGACAAACAAATGTGGCTATACAAAATCTAAATCTGATTCCCACAGTTCGTCATATTATGTGGCAATATAATGATCAAAGGTTATACCCGATTAACTAATCGTTATAAACTTTTTTGTAGCTCATACCATTTTCTTACTTGCATCTATGGGGTTGTATGATACCACCAAATACGAGGTTCAGAGATATTTAATTTAAATCCAGCTGAACAGGCTCGAGTTAAATGTATACGGAATAACTGAAACAAAACAGTATGGAGAATAAACCGTATGCAAAGAATACACATGTATGCTATTAAAATCAAGCGCTGTTGACAGTATACGAAAATCACGCTTGGTTTTAGCCACGGACCGACTGAAGTGAAATCCGTTTGGTTAATCAATGGAATTAATTCAAATTTACGACACTATCGGACGGTTTCACGACGATTTTCCTTGTAGACAAATTAGGTGCCAATTTCGGCCATCTGGTACCTGCATGATTTGCTTGTATGGTTAATAGTCTACTAACCAACCGTGAGTACTACGAATTCAACTAGTAACCGTTTAAACCCTAGGAATGCCAATGAAAAAAACCATCATAAATATTCAATTGCTTGCGCCAAACAGCGCAAAGTAATAAGCCTATTTAAGTCATTCGAGTAGCATGGCTTCGTAGCTCAGTTGGTAGAGCGTTTGCCACATTGAGGCATGATGTTTCTGTCACTGGTTGGAATCCAGCCGGAGCCCTAACTTTTCACCATTGGGTCTCATCTAACAACATAAATCTGCCGAACTACTCATTAGTAATAAATTCGAATAGTATGGCGAGCACAAACATTTTGAAATATTATTTTGAATTCACTCATCGATCAGCTACATACATGCGTCTTTTCCACAGCAAAAATTGCACTCTGTGTTTGGGCCCGAACAAAGGTGTGATTTTTCATCAATCCCACTTAAAATATAAAACTTTGCAATAGACTAGCTTACCAAAGCTAGGTAAATAGGCAAAATATAAACACGTGGTCTGTATACGACGAGAAACGTGACGTCAGTTAGGAATCTGACAGAACCGTCTTCTTTCTGGTGATAAAAATTGGTTTACAATTTTTTCTACAATAATTCACAGTGTTGTACAGGAATCTGCCATATAAATCTGTTCAAAGTTTCATTTTTCTGTTCTCTGTCTATTGTGAATAGATTAGTCACAAAAGTGAAATACACTCGGTGTTTCTAGAAGTTAAATTATTTGCTAATGGTTGTCCAACTGATCATGCAGAGGTTTGTGCTTGCGTTAATTACACTTGCTTGAACATGATTTATTACATAAACATTGCTTATATGTGGTTACTTCATACTAACAGAGTGTTATCTGCTCATAAAACTCTGAACAAGAATAGTTCGTGTAATAACCCACAATAAATTTATGGCATGAAGCTGCCAACCACGTATCGAGTCACCTGAGGGAAAACACGATTGCTAAAGAAAACTGAATGAAAAAAAAGCGGAAGCTGCCGAAGAGAATAATGATCATTAAATATTTTGATGTAATTTTATTGCTTTTATATACCTTCAAAAACTGATAAACTTTTACGGAAAAATTATACATGGCTCAACTTCGACTAGAAATAGAAATAGTAGATCACTTCTAAGATTGTAAGTGTATTTTTAACGAAAGGTCACATTGAACGTTAGATAACCACTCTTTTTTATATAGAAAAAAACACACTAAAAGTAGCTAAGGAGTCATAATTTTGTTCAAAGTGTATATGACTACAGGAGTTCATTTGAGTTTTCCCATTTTCCTAGTTCCACCAGGCTTGACTTATAGGATGCTCAGTGAACTATTTATGGGAGGGAATACATGAAAAGCATCCTGTTGGGCAAACGGCTGCACTGGAACAGAGATATTTTTATTGCATTTTTGACTATCTAACAGATTCTGATCACCGAGTGACTCTAAGAGTTTTCAAGACGATCACATCTGTTCACATCAAAGATGCGAAATCTCTCATTTTGTTAGCTGTAAAGACTAACGAAATCCGGCCACGAAGCCTGAAACTGTGTGCGCAACAGCCACTTGTTTATGAACTAAAGTTGATGTGGCTGTTGTGATTGGTGTGGCACAGAATAACTATGTTCATAATTCCAAAATGAAGTTAGATTTACACTGTATTAAGGACCAATAAATCGTCATCTGAGCATCGGTTTCACACTTATGTTGTATTTGGTTCGAAGATGACACTCCCCAGACAGACTTATTCATCACGCTTCAATTTCTGCAATGGTGAGAATACTTGTCACCACAAGATGTGTTAAGTGATTTGATCAAGGGTAAAGTCTTAATTGATTTGAAAATGTTTCCAGAGGCCCCGGCTATGTGACTGATAGTTGGTGTTGCCAACACTGAGTTAGGTTGAGGTTTGACGTGAAAGTATACACATATCTGTATTTAATGTACATTGTACCTAAGGAAGGACCATTGTGCTACACGATGTGGTGAAGATTCAGTGAAAAGTGAGCTGCTTTATTATAGATGTAATGAAGTGTCCACCGGCATTATCAATTACGATTCCGTGCTAAACCTGTTGAACCCTCTGGATCTCAATCAGATGAACCTCCTTTAGTTGACGGAGATAAGCCCCAACTTCAGTGGTTTTACATACTGGTGCCGAGTCAACATATATCCGTGGCGCTGTTTATTTCATCCAACCACAGGTTAAATTCTACGAGTCCATGGATGTGGTAGTGTACGATGGACACTCAGAGAATAGATAAATCAAAGTTTGGTTTGGTACAGGGATTTTCAGTTCATTGCTCATACAACGGTAGTGCTTGACGGTGTTACCATCCATAAACACAGTGAGTCTATCGTACGCAACAGATTTTGTCAAGGATGGTTTACTGGCTATCATGGTCCTTGAAGTCCTGTTCGTGCTCGCCTCACTCACATGTTCATTGACATCCAACCTACTTTCCGACTATACAGACTTATTCCCCACCAGGTACAAGCTTGAGTACAACCTTTTGTCAATTTTGAAACAGTATTTCCGAAAAGGATAGCATAATTCATATGGACGAACACATATCTCCAACCTCTCAAAAGCCTTTTGAGATCCTCCTGTGTTATCAGCATAAGCAAAACCGAAAGGTTTGTAGCAGATACCACTGGATTGTTCATTTATCAACGCCATCTTTGAATATCATCCATGACGAAAGTCAAGCGGAAACTTTATGAATGAATAACCTTCTGGTATACCACTAATGAACGAAATGGGTGCGATATGGATCTTTAAATTTCAAACTAGCTAGAATATTGAACATAATTCGAGGTTGCAACTGAGCACGTTTAACAATCCGTAGGTTGTTTTCTCATGACTGTTGAAATTCTGTGACGTAACGGGGCTGACTAGTGTCGAGAACAAAAGTGTGTTTAAAGTCCAGTGAATATAAACAAGGCCTCCTTGTATTTCAGGGACTTGCACTGCGCACAAACTTGTTTATTTAACGTTTAGTATGTCGTCATTATAATGTAGATGCTTACAGTGGTACATAATGTTTGAGTGAGCTATGAGTTGGTAGTAATGATGTTTCCTACACAACAGACACGTTATGTATCAGGTTACTAAGTCGCTGGCATTAAGTGTCAGATATTCGCAACTTCCTATGACAACTTAACTCAGTAGTGTGCAACACCAAAAATCGGGTAATTAATTTGAAAACGTACAGACTCATGTTTGGATGTGTCAAATATGTTGCTTTCGCATGAATTTTCTAAAATTACAATGTACTGTAGTGTCCCACTTACACTATTAAGCAGATTACAGTTTTCACATGAAAACTCATCGTAAACCTATCCTACGCTTCGTACTCATCTATACTTCAGAGTCTTGCGAACATTCACAGACAGTATGGGCTACTTTTTGTATCTACGTTTGAAGCTAAAACTGGTTTTTGACGCTCGATAACTTGCACTGTGATGTAATATATTATAATTAACCAATCTCCTAATAATACGGTCATATCAATTTGAACTGAATACATTCTCAGAAAAAGAATAACCAGCAGGGCTGTTTGCGGCTCATCCAACGCTATTCAAACCTGTTTTCAAAGTGTCCTACCCTCCTCTATGCATATATATATATATGAGTATATTGGATTAGGAACCACTCCCCGGAGTGTACAAAAACCATTTGGTGCCGTTATCTGAATGTAGACAGTCGTAATTTATGTGAACTTTCGCCAGTTGTTCATTTTTCCATCAACCACTTTTCACGTTATTTTATGCTTAACTTTCATTTATTCGCCTGACTCTGATCGTCTTGCTTACCGAAAAACGTGAAAAATGTGAAAATTGATTGGGAAGTGGAAGGTAGAGTGATGAGTCATGATTCCAAGCACGTGTGGAGAGCCCAGAGTAGGCAACTGAGCGGTGGTTTAAACAATTCAATATTACTTAGTGATATGGCTTCAGAGCATCTGTGAGCTGCCAGGTGGTCGACTGACGAAAGTACAGGTTATACTAACTTGGTGTATCAACGTGTGTGACCAGTGTGCTGTGACTAAAATGAACAAGTAGTTAGTCTGTTAACCCTGTGGGTTACCGGTTCATCCATATGTGGGCTTCAAGTCACCACTTCATCGTATGCTTATTTTTTCCAGTCTATTGCTTGAAATGCATGTCTGACACTTATTTTGGGATCAGCATAACCAAATGGAAATGCTTGCGTTCATATGCAAATTAGAGTCGATTGATTATCTTACATCAAGGGTGGACCAACTTGCTGTTAATAAATGAGGATGCGAACAAATCGATTGCAAGCAATCTCATCCAGCTGTCTGACAACACGCCAGGCATTACGGATATGGAATGAATTGGACGAACGAATTAACAACGGTCACAAGAGTGGTTCGAAGAATGACTAGTATTTGAGTAAGTTAACATAAGCTCTGGTTAACGAAAAGCGGTGGTAACATCGAACCGTTTTATTCACTCGGGCTGAGTGATTACTAATTCGGTGCGTGTGTGCAAACGTGTACCATGTCTGGGCAAGTGAAAGACATCTTAGGCACATGTCTGATCAATGCATCCCTGTTCCCCATTTTTACTGAATTCAGGAAGCTCTCAAATGGAATATGGTATCCAAGTTTGTTTGTGTCGAGATGCACTCGCTTCGCACTGACGCACGGTCATGTAATCATATGCGAAGCACCACCTGACAATAATTTGCTTGGTATTCGTAGGCAATTTTAGTTTGCTGAGAGTCCATTTTGCGTTGTGATTTGTACGAAGAAACACTGCCTACCAAATTTGAGAGTGGGCAATAGTTTGACGTTTTATTTATTACAATCTGACAGTCGAGATAACGCAAAGTGGCTGGAACGATCTAAAGTAAAGGGACCGAAAGTTCTTACTGGTCACGGTGCAACAAAACGAAGTGGGACAGGCTGAGTTTGATTCTCATATATTAGCGGGGGAATTGCAAAAAGGTTTTCGAGGATTGTGTTGAGGGTACTTGCAGTCAGGAGATCAGTTAGCTGTTTAATTGCAGCCATCATAGGCATTTTATGAACCCATCAGTTCTGGTCAGCTGAAACAGCTAAGGAATTTTACACTGGAATGTCTATCGTAAGACTCAACAATTGTTATGAGAAGTACGATATATATTGTGGACAGACAAGTGAGAGGTGGCATTTTAAAAGTACGGGGGAAGCAACCAAATTTTACAGACTAAGTGGATAGTTGCATCACTGGTAAGACATGAGAAAAGACGGTATTCAGCATGGTAGGTGTCCGTTTCTAAGGTGATATGAAGTGATTTCACTTCAAAAGGTAACTTTTGCCAGGCGTTACCGGAAGGAAGATTATTTTTTTAATCCCTTAAACGGTCAAGCGTCTTTCTCATTTGTCACAAATTCGAATGGTTTCCAAGTTGTAATTGTTTTCTAACTTTTTTCCCTTTTTGTGGGCTTTATGTCAGTTTCCAAAGATTATTTTTTTGCAAAAGTAGGTAGATGCTGTCATCTATTGCATCCACTACTTGAAAATATTCCTCTTTCACGCCATACCAAATTGGCTAGTTGGTCTGACGCATATTCCTCATCTCGCTCAATGCATCTATATGCACTGTTGTTTTATCTTGTTTAAAACAATAACAAACTTGCTTCATATGTAAGTGAAAAACAATTTTCTTTTAGGTTTCAAATTGTTAGATAATTTTGTGTCAATTTGAACTACAAGTTGAGGTGGTCTTTTCCTGTTAACACTACTTTAGCTAGGGTGACAACACATTTAGTGTTTTACTTTAACAGACGTTTTCAGCCCTGTGTAATCTGATCCTCCGTTTCTTGAACATATGCATAATTCCCCTTTAGCTAACTTGTTCTGCGGTTTCTATACAGCATTTATCCAATTGTAACGGCATCATTGTTTATGATCTCATTAAACCTATCGTGTTTTAGCAGTTTCAAACATATAGGACAGTTGACTTTTAAGATTCCAATCGTTCTCTTCATTCTGATCATTCTGAATATGCGTTCACATATGCGTTCTCTGGTCGCATTTCAGACGTATGTATGCACGTGCATACATTTGCATACGGTGTTTCAATTAATACGCTCTCGAATTGATCCCAACATCTTTGTAAAAGAAGTAACCAGAAAATTGAACTGCTAAAGAATTTGAAGATTCACCTCCTAAGATGCTTAAATAAATTTTGTACCTACCCTCATCTAAACCATGCATTTAGTCCGCTTGATATGCGAGTGAGAGGTTGACAGATCTAGTCTCCCGAGCTGATTGATCGCGTCACAGGGATATCGAAAACTTAAGAGTTTATGGTGTGAACAATTGTACAGAAATGGACGTACCTATTTAGCGAATTGACGCCATCCAAGAAGTTTGGGTAGAAATTTCGAACTCAGTGAATAGCATTCACATTTAGTGCACGGTTTTTGGCGAAAAAATGGTCAGACTCCATTTTTGAGTTTTATATTCAACTTTGGACCGATGCTTTCTATGATTATGGGACATGGCGATTTTGTAATCACTAAGCTTATTTGCCTACTCCGTAAATGTAAAAAATGTCTGCTGCAAACTAAGGTCATTTTCTATCTAAATGTACATGTCAGAAATAGTCTTTTTTCTGTATGAATCAGCAGGGTATGCAAAAGTCTACTGTCTGCATAATCAAGAGAAGGAATGTGCCACAGGAAGCGTACACTGGTCAATTTGATCAAGTTCAAAACATTTTGTTACGCAGGTAATTTAGCGGGCTCACAACATGAGTTCAAACAGTCGAAGGTAAAGCTTATATCGAGCAGGCAGGTTTGTTTTGTCCTGAGAAGATATTTTGAACACCAATTCTACTTTCTAACTTAGGCGTGAAAGAATTAGGGTGCATTTTGAAGTGGTACATTAGAGTTCAGTTTTATTAACTCGTTAATAGCCACCAGCAACTCAAAACGCTTCCAGGACAAGATGGCCAGTTTTGTTCTGCGTACAGGCGACAAAAACTCGGTGATTATTGCTTAATTCATCCCAAACTACGTTTGACTAGTTCATTGCTCACGACGGTTTTCAGCTGGTAGGTGGCCAGTATCCATTCCATGCAAGCACGGTGGTTGCTGTTGAACGTCTCCTTTAGAATAGAAGGTTTACTGCCTCCAAATTCTAACTAAAGGAAACATTGAACCAGTGATGAGTAGTCGGGGATTTGGTTAATTTTCAAGTTGAACATCACCCACAATTGATCGCAGCTGTCGCATCCCCATAGACTTTCCAGTCGGCCCC
>JTDE01001803.1:9213-48044 GCA_014338405.1 Paragonimus skrjabini miyazakii | reverse complement strand
CGCTATCCGAGATGGCAATGTGTCGCAGTCAATGGCGGACCTGCATCCATACCATTTTTAGTTCTTCCACTTAGTGTTGTTTTAATAATGTTCAATCTTCTTAGTAACGTTTTCTTCTAGGATATTCCACGTCACTGTTGAGGTGAGCGGCGGCCCGAGCCACAGTACCTTTTGGTCAGGCTCATGGCTGTTGTGATGATGATGACTGTTTGCCTGAAAGCCGATGGTCACTGGTGGAGCTCCCACAGAACACGAATGTTTACGTTTAGGTGCGTGTGTGTTTCATCCCATAGTGGAGGCGACCCAAAGCTACTGCCTTCATATGCCTATTTTACATGCTTATCCTCTGTTAATTATGACGTCAGTTTATGCGTCCACACTGTGTTTTACTCTGTTCTCCGGTTTATGTTTTGATTATCTCAAAACCGGGCTTACCCTTTCTTTGTCTAACCTTGTAGAATTTTTTTGGAATCCATCGCCCGTGGACGTTATTAATAATTCGAGTTTTTACAAAATGACATCTCCGGGTTCGTGTATCGAAAAAACAGTTTCTGTGAGTTTTAAGTATTTTTTTGTATTTTCTTTGTTATTTCGTATTCATTTGCAATACGGTGTATTCGTTGCACGGCTTCTGTAATTATGGTTGGCAATGCAATCTCACAACATTGCTGAAATAATATTTTAACTCACAAGAAAACGTTGTCATTTAGCATAGTTATCGGTCTACTATAGGGTTTGAAACTACTAAATACAGGTCAGTCTCACTTGTTCCGTATGACGACGAAATCTTGCTCACTAACACGGAAGATCTTCACACTAGGTTTCTGACCACGAGTGCATTTGATCTATTTCGGCGCGTTGTGGACCATCACACTATCAATGCTGTGGTTCACTTGTGTGCTTTTAGGATGGGCGTAGTCTCTCGACCATTGAACATGCTTGGTCCCGTTTCGCAGTGTTTTTCTGTTCGAACCTCAATCTATCGCTTATCATACTGTGTTCCGTCTGCGTGTGTTGTCACGTTAGAGGCAATATTTTGTTAACAATAACATCACTTTGTTTAGACGTACGAGTGTTTCGAGAGCTTATTTCGATGGGACGTTACCAGCTTCCTGAATGTAATCCAAAGAACAGTTTGACAGTCATGTTTGCTCATTGACGTTTTTATTTTAAGTCACTAGGTTCTCCAAATCGTTATTTTTTCCTCTATTTATCGCGTGGTTCTGTTATTTTTTCATACTTTCCGTATTTTCCCTGTTTGTTGTTTATTTCGTCACCGTTGCTAATTGCGTGTTACTGATTGGGGATGTTATAAGATACTCTGTTCTATTGAGTAGACGTTAATAATTCCACTACTTGAGTGTTAGTTATTCTGTTTCTATGCCGTCTCTGTGAGGAAAATCCTGGGATCACAAATCGAAGGAACGAGATAAGTCAGCACCAATTGTTGATGCTAAGAGATTGTCTGATTGCTTCGATGGTTTTCACATTAAACGGTAGTGTCGTAAGCATGATTGTGTGTATCAAGGAACGAAGTAGTGTAAGGATTGATCACTTCATACGGAGACTGTATACTGAAACGGAAGGCGCTTGTGTGGCCGTTGTCAAATGTCTATTGTCTGAAAACATCCTCGCTTTTTTCGTCATTCAGGTGTATTATTGAAGTACAAGTTTATCATTCCACGGCTGGAGCAGACGAAAAAATGTGCAAGTATAATTTGTCGGCTGATGACTTCTATTGTGTCACACCAGAGAGGTGATTTCAGTTGCAATCAATTTTCCTGTTGATCGGTCACGAAGCCTTTCATTTCTCCATAGGCTACGGTTTCGATTAGCTATCCCAGCATTATGAACACTGAGTGGATGGAGTTGGCTAGTGTGTATAGGATGGAGTTTGAACATACCATTGCATTAATGCAATTTTGTTTCCATCAATGCCGGTGATGTTTTCTCTTCCATTTCCAATTTTTTGCAACTTTTGACCACTAGTACCTCAGCTTGTGTGGAAACTGCGTATCTGATCGATATTTTTTTTTGACATGCGTTTTCTTGTTTACAATTAATTTTCCTACCTATAAACCTGTCTTATAATCTTTAGACGGAACCACTTATTCTGCGACCTCCGGTAGGCGCTGAGGTATACGGGCAACCACGAGTCTGGTTTCGTTCTCCGTTTTCCAATGGACTGAATCAAGGAGGTCGTAGACGCTTGTTTTACCACTGTCTTTTGTCCACCTTGCTTGCCCTCATTGCTGTCATCATGGTTTTGGTTATCTTGTTTATACTCGGAGTATCTCCGTTTTCGTCTGACCATCATCCCTTCTACGGCAGTCACTTGAGTCAGCCGTCCATGTGTCGAGTATTCATCCCGGTATTGAAACTTCAAATGACCGAGTTGATTTCAGCCGATGATAATATGTTCAACGTTACTGTGTTTGGAGGTGCACTGACCGGAATACACACTTTACGTATCTTGCATTTGTGTAAAGACGGCCTGACTGTGATCCGTACAAACGAACGATGTTACATTCGACCCATGGGAAGGGATTGGCGTCGCGTTTGCTCTAACGGATATATGAGAAACTTGCAGGTAAACGAACTGTTTGTTCTGATCAGTCTTGTAATGATGAACGTAGTTGTGTACAACTCGACAAGATCGGGTTTTCTGTTATCTCCCTCCGTGAGATAAACATCTTGGAGCTTTTTTCATTTCGCAGTGCCTTTCACTGAGCTGTAACACACCCGGTTTGTGAATAATCGTTTTGCAGCCTAAATGCAAGCGTTTATTGACACTGTTTGATACCTTTTTCGTCAACTAATATCACTATGCAACTGTCTGTTGCGTCGATGCTTCTGTCCTAAAACCACTTATTAGACATTTTTCACTTCGACAGAGTCACCTAAGAGCAGATCAGGCCGGTTTCTTCTCTGTCATGACCGTATCATTCACGGCTTCACTCATCAGCATAGTCGTCATAGACAACAATACATCGGTGATTCTCACTGATGCCTCACTGCCATAGAACCATGAAGAAGAAAAACAAGCTCTAACCAGGAAGGAGGAGGAGAAAAGAAAAACGAATGGGTTGGACGGCTAACTACTAAAAATAGCTGAGTCTCTATTGAAACACTCAACATCAAGGTGATTATTGTGTCTAGGAACATGTGCAAAAGGGAGAAAACAAAATTGCCGCAACGAATGCTCTGTTCACTTTTCAACAGATCAGTGAGGGCTGGAAAGTTCAAGCAACAAATGTGTGAGAGCACGTTGTATGAATGTGATACTATCAGTTTGTATAGACACAAATTACACCACATTCATCACCGCTCAAATAACCTGATCCAACATAAGGAATATGTGCAAAATCACACCAGATACCCGCCTCCTAACCTCTCCGTTACTTCCTCGCTGGTGCCAACCGACACGCTAGAGGTGTCAGATTAGTGAATACCGCCCTTAGAGATACGTGCTTCTATTTCATTTCCTACATGTCGTTGATGCAGTTTCCCAGGCACACAGACGGCGAACAACCTCCACAACTTCATTATCCAACACTAAATTTACGTGATCGCAGCAGTGTTACATTTTCAGGCTGGACAGTACATTCCGAAGTACTTGATAGAGCGAGAAACGGCTTCCGGAATTGTTTTTGTTGTTCGAAACTTGTCAAACAACCACCTTTTCGTCGGCATAATCAACATCACTCAGTCTTTCACCTGGTAGGGGGTTCATGTCAACATCTTATAAGGGCCGCAGACAGGGCCCATTAATTCGTTTGACAGAATTAAACGAAATTGGTTAAACTGGACAGCCTTGACGTACGCCGCTTCTGGTACTGAGACTGTCAGACAGTTCACCGCAAATCCTGACCTGTGTTGAAGTATGGGAATAAGATGCCGACGGTACGTTCACGCACTTGGTCGGTACACCTCTATGTTCAAGTAGCTCTAGATGTGTAGATCGATCCGCTGCATCGTGCACATCTTTGCAGTCGAGAAATACGGCAATTTTTGACCGACGGTACGTATGATGCTGTTTCAGAATTTGTTCGCCTCTTGAACTGCAGTGAATCGACGAGGTATGGCGGATACTAGAACCCTAGGGATGAATGGAGTCTAGCTGATTTCCGTATGTTTTTCGTAAGGGCCCCGGACGTCTTTCTGGAATATGGGAACTGTTTTCGAGTGACCCCAGCGCATTAGGTAATTTAACGATTCCCGTTCGTTGATATTGAGCATACTTTGCTCTCTAGAATTGTAGCGTGGTGGTTCAGGATTCTGTCAACGCTCCTCCTGGATAGTGACGTGTTAGAACTGATAAATAGCTTCGTTCACCCTTGCTAGCTGCACGTCAGTGTGAACAGCTGCGCACCCAGCACGATCCCATATGCTCGATTTCGTTGGCTCCGACGCGTTCTTCATTTGCCACCTCACTACTTGATTCTTAATGTGGAACCCAGGGTCTGCTGGTTAAGGCAGTACGGCAGCCGGTTAATGGCGTGGTACTTAGGCATGAAACAGCTGGCGTTGTGCCTTACTTTTGGACCAACGCGTTTCTCCAGTTGGGAACTCTAAATATCTGTGAGTGAGCGATGTTATCGAATGCGACAGATTCGTAGTCAGTGACACCTGTGTGGGAAGTTTGTTAACACTTGGATATGCTAACTTGTTTTTCTCTATTTTTTGTTCTGCTTTGTGTTTTATGTTGTCTACTTCTATGCTAGGTTTTTTGTTAAATATATAACATAAAGTACAAGTGGTATTCGAGATTATCATGCAGTTAACTGTCACTCGTGTGTATGAATGGATGCCCTCAGTGTGAATTAAACAGATGATTCACGGATTGCTACAGTCGATCAAATTCGGTTTCTTGATCAGTCCGGTGTGCCAATGAAGTGACTGACCAGAGTGGCACTGTCGGATTTGTTATAGTGCGCATCTGGGTAAATCCAGTTAAGTACTTAATTCGTTAAATTACGCGAACACCAAGCGGTGCTAAACCAACTAACAGAAAATCGGAAGCTTTCGTTCCAACGTGTTTTTTTCGTTTTCATACTGTTTATAAAATAACTCATGAAACCCTACTACAATCGAGGTTGCTCAGTATTGTCTGTTCTGTCTTTACTTTCATTTCAGGATGCAGCCAGTTTTTAGTAACTTGTTCCAGTGGTTGTTGCCGTTAGCTACACCGAGAGTTTGTCTGAAGTCAACCTGTACTCTAATCGAACTGTATGTCTCCGTATACTTTATCCTATGCGTATGCTAATGTATCAAACATCGATATCCACTCACTTACCTATGGTTTTTTTTTTACTTGCGCTCAATACCATAAATTTTGTTGAGGTGTCCGGTTTTTCGATGAGCTTGGCATTTAGAATGTCTACGCTTACTTATCAAACGGGGTGACGCCGTCAGTACGCAGGAGTCTAAGCTTCAAGGTTTGAGTTTCGAAAACCTATACCTTCAACCCAAGCTATCAAATCCACCATTATTCTCAGGAATGCCTCGGTGTCTTGAAATTCAGCCAGCACTGACAGAATTTTAGCAAACAGCGTTGTTTTGACAAATTCTCATTCTTGTCGGATACAGTTATATAAAACTGTGTAACGACTAATATACTAATATACTCATCAGTGACTAATATACTATCGATCAATTGTCAAACAAATGGCAAAGCAGTGTGATAAAAAATAGACACGACTTCTTTGTGGTTGTTGTCATAGACTATCGAGGTCCATTCTGGCGTATGGCAATGACATATCGGATGGGGTATTACAGCGAAGTGTAAATCGAAATAAAACTTAGTGTTGCTATGTGCCAATCAGTTTCAAACGTAGTCTTGACCAGCTGATTAAAGTAAATTTGTACGGGCAATACAATTGAGATAGAGTGTTACAAATTGCACGTGATTCTCTCTAGTAATGCTCATCGTGAGAAGGTCGTTAATGACATAATGCAGGAAGACCAGCTGCGAACCTTAGTGAATATTGTTGACAAGAAGAAAGTTCACACGACGTTGGTGTTGAAAGAAAAAGCAACCGCCAAACTGGTGACGCGCCAACTAACTGATACGATCAGAAGTGCCTATCATCACATAGGTTCTGTTGTGACATTTAACTCAAATCAGACGGTACTACTCAGCGCGAAGCATAATGTGCTGAACAGTACTGCTTAATTATTCATCTATTCGTTTGACTGTGCCTAAGGTTTAGTGTATTGACGTCCATACTACCAGACGCCCGTGAACACTATCCCGTGTGGTTTCTGTCGGGAACACCAAATAATATTAGTTCGTCTATCTCAGTCCGTTTGTTCAACTGTGTTGGACACAGGCACAGAGAGGGTGTTTCGTATCGTCTGTCTTGCATCGGTTATCGTGTAGCAAAAAGTTAATTTATGCAGTTTGTTCTGTGGCTGGAGCATTCGCATTCTGATTACGCCACTCGGACTTGCGTGTAAATAACAACTTGTTCACACACTATAATTACCATGATTGAGTTCATACACTAAAAGGCGAACGATATTTTGATAAGACACAATTATCGCTCATTATCTCCTAACCACTACGTGTGTGGTTTTGACCAAAACGAAGTCGTGCTAGTTTTTTTAATAAATCAAATCATTCTGTCCATTATTTGATGTCTGGTCGATGATTTCTGCTACGTTACTCAATTCTGCGTAAATTTGCCGGCTAAAAGTAAATGTCTGCCGAAAGCAGTTCTTTTAATTGATTTTTTCTGTAGCGATTTCTGTCGACATTTTTAATTATTATCACTTTTGACACTGAGAAACGTCCGACATTTGCTGGTGTTTGTCTCTGTTTCACTGGAGTTTATGTATTGTTATTTACTCGGTCTCCAAGACTGATTAGAATTAGGTTTTGCCAACCAAATCGATGAACATCTCTAACGCCCTGTTAGTGCTATCTTCTCTCCAATTGCTACTTATCTGCTTGGTTCTAATTTGTGTGAATCTTATTACTGAATGGTCTGTACTGGAGCCTTATTCATGTATCTCACTTTGTCTCCTATTTAATATTGCCCTTCTGATTTTATGAGCTTATGGAAGCTGTACCTCAGCATCAATCACAGATTTATTCCTGCCAATGATGTCGATAACTTGGCTATAGTTAGACCGGTACATTCGAAGAAGAAAAAAAGATTTTTACTTATTATTTCTGCTTTTGTATGTAGAATTAGATTTTATTAGGGGAATATTGACTCAAATGAATAAAAACGATCCTTTATCGAATCCCGACTCCCAACAGCTACATGTAAATTCAACTTTCATTTTTGCATACACGGATACCAAGCATTTAGCTTGTAATAAAATGAAGCAGATGAGCGATAATGATGTGAAGTATCGCTTCGAAAAATCATCGAAAATGCTTCAGGGACTTTGACTGTGTGTTCTGTTTGGATTATATGCTTTGTGATTGAATATGCTGGATACCGTCTGTCGGCATCCATACAAACGTCTGACGTTTCTAACTGAGTTTCGAGCCATTTGGGAACATGCTTCTTCATACGAACAACCAGTTGTCGGTTTGTCTTTCCTATGTAGCTCGTACTGCAGCTACACAAATGTATAAACAGTGGGATATGACAGACGTAGACTATTTGTTCGTGACCGAGGAGATTGGTAGAGTCCTGGTTTGTTGTACTGTACACAGTTTCGTGGCGTCATAAGTTCTGGATACAGTATCTATTAGACGTTTCTTTACCACTGTTGACTAGTAGTTATCTCTTAGAAACGAAAATTCTAAATACACCGTTTAAAATTAGTTGCATGTCCATGTGTGAATAAGATGTACGAAATATTACTCCAAGGAGCATCACATAATGTGCTTCCTATCATTTTATTCAAGATCATCAAGAGAACGACTTGTTTCAAATTTCTCCACTGTAGAATGTGGCTATGAGGTAAGGTCCATACTGCTGTGCTCTTCGTCCTGGCTCACCGTTTTCTTTTAAAGTTTAGAAACAGACCTGATAAAACACCAAACTGGCACTAGGTCGCCAAAAAAGTATTCTATGTTCGCCTATTCTTTTTTCTCAGCTATTTTTGTGTCATGCTGATGAACTGGCATCAGACTGATGTACAGTAATAATAATAATACTGATAATGACAATAATTTCCTAGTTATCTGTGGAAGTTTTTCCGGCCCGACAGTATTCACTCAACACGTACCTCCCAGTATGTCGTACGACAACCAAACTTTATCGTCACTGGTATAATAAACTGTATTTGTACGCAATTTGTGAAGCACCGTGTATATGTCTAATGTACCTTCCCCTTGTGTTTCATTTTTTATGACTGCACTTCCGATAATGTTCTTACTGCAGAATGGACATGGCCTACAAACGTCGGTTGAAGCTCGGCTAACTGATGAACTGTGGTTCATGGAGCAACCAATTCCAGAGACGATTCGCAACTCACATATATCAGCGTGGTGCGAGGGAGCTCCTGCTTTTCGTCTTCTATCTAATCAGCCGTCAGAAGGATTTTCAATCGATCCGCTGATTATGGTATGTTATAGCTTGTTCGATTCGCGGACTGCTGCTGGCGTCATCACGGCTGTTCGAATGTTGTCTATAAACATAAAGGCTTACACATTTTCTCTTAAAGTAGTGTTGATCATTCTAGTTATTAAACTCAAATAAGGTTTCAAATCGTTGATCGCCGTACATAAAGTTCAAAGGAATATTTTGGCTGCTCACTGGATTTTCTTGCATATGATACTTGATTTGCCATTCATTACAATGTCACCAGTGGATCTCACGATTTTCTTATATGTGGCTTGCATACATTTCAGTCGACTGCCAATGACAACCCTTATCAAATATTGAAACTGCTGTTAATCGGATGTGGCATGCTTTTTTCCCGGTAGTTTTCCTTATCAGAATGATGCAGAGATTCTTCTAGCAACATTATGTTTTCTTTAGTCAGGACACACGTAATCAAGCCGTAATCGATTACCATGACTTTCTTGCACCCTGGTTGGTTGGAACAGATGCCGTTCATGTAGGGTTAGTTGACTGGTTGCATTTTTACAAGGATTTGATCTGACAATGGCGCTCACGCTAAAACGACACGATTGGTGTGGTCCTTGTTTCAACTCATTCGGGTACAAAAGAAAGCGTAAAGGAGATTTGATCCACTAGACAACGTAGCATTTTGGGTGCACGTGGTCATACCTATTACAAACGGGCTATTTGGGATGGGTAATGCCCATCCAGATCAACGAGCTTTTGGCCATCCACTAATCGTACCTTCATGGGCGATTGCCACTAGGTCGGAAATGTAATAGGCATAATCTTCGTAGTTTGAACGGCCCAACGTTCAGAATTCAGTCACCCACCTGATGAGACGTCAGTCGGTTTACCTGGCACTTGATGCAGTTTGTATAGGTTTACTAGGCCTATATATATATATATATATATATATGCCCATGTCTTTCTCTTAACTTGTGCGCATAGCTCATTTCCGCTTTGTTGGTCATTTATTGGCGCGTTGAAAACGTGTATGTGAAAGAGACATAAAAATGTGGTAGATCACACACACACTGCCTATGGTGTTTCATACAATCCCGGCTGCGCACTGAGATCAATCGATTTATCAATCATTTCCGGATGAGTTTTAGCCTATAGTGACTAGGTCGTCGCGGTCAGCTTGGTTAATTGATAATCACAAACATACTCCATGGCACTACAACGGAGTTCGTTCATTGGGTCTGATTAATATGCCTGACATCTTGTTCCTATATTTTGACGATCTTTTTATGTTGTTCATTTGGACAACTACATCATTTGACTCACTGTCGTCTACATTCGAACGCCAGCTGTTTGTCTCTTACTGTTATAACAAGCCTAGAAACCCAAACCTGATAACGGCGAATACCAGTATATTCACTTGGACCTTAACAGTACTGCCACCTGTTGTTATGGGCCGGACAAAGCTCCCATTTGAATGCGGCCAAATATGAAGATGCAGCTTTCAAAGTGTGGTATACTTCTATCGCGCGCTTCACGCTTTCTATATTTGGTAATTTTCTGTCGTGCCTTAACGATTGTTCTCTTTTAATCAAGTGTAAAAATAATTTAACTTTTTCATTAAATAACCAGCTTTTCGACTGATTCATTCGTTTATTGCGAGTACTCGTTAACTTTTATTTGCTTTGTTTAAAAAAAGCCGGATGTACCAGTAGAGCCTGCACCCACCCCAGTGAACTTGGCAGCAGATGATGATGATGACGATAACGCAGAGGTTTTGGAGACCATGCGTCAAGGTTCGTCTTCCCTCGGAGTTGCTGATGCTAACGACGCGGACACACTTGAACCCGGTAAATTGATCTACACTTGTTCAGAATCCCTGTGTGGTTCTTCGTATGTTGATCTGCAAGTTGATTCCTTTTCGATCTGCCTCTTTTTTCTTTGTCACTTGTGTTATTTCTGTCGCACAGTGCCCGGTCTCTTAGTTTAAATTAGAACCATTTCGATCGTTATTTTTAACTCTCAAGAGGCGGCTTATAATGTTCGATATTTTATACTTGGTAAGCAACTAAAGCGTTGAAAAACGGGTTTTTGGCAATGCGCATCTATGTGATGCACCTACCCGAAAACGTTTATATATATATATATTATATATATATACATTATGGGTATATATCTACAAACTTTACCATTGAAATCATGTGGGTTATGTCCCTTCGTTTCCCCCATTTTCTTTTTGGGACTTAGTTCTTTCTTTTTGTGCCTTTTTGGCGGTTAGCTATCAGTGTTATGCTCTAACATGTTGCCGTCAACAGTGATCATGATGCTGTTGCCGGTATTAACGAACCATTGACCTTATTTTGGTTATAAACCCTTAGAAACGATGTGTCATAATCGCTCTATCACTTTACTTACTTATGAAGTACATAGTAAATTAATTTTTTTTTAAAAAAACATTTGCTTTTTGATACTCAGGACATCTAGCTGTTGATGAGTCGCTGGGTTTACGCTATTGTGTGTTAACGGTGGCTATCGGCCACGGACCACCCGTTTGAATAGACTGGGTTCCGTGACCGTATAAGACGTTGGATGTACGTGATTATGCTGCATCTGTTTTGTGGAGGTGTCTCTGGTTAAGGTTAGCAAACGTTCTACTGAACGTCTTTTGGAATGACAGCTGGATTCTTTGATGGAGTCGCCGCCGACCGTTAGGCAATTTCCTAATTGGTCAAACCAGCTTGCTACTGCTAAAATGTCGTCATCAAGAATGCCAACTCCGAAGTCAACGTATGCCAGTTGACAGTGAATGGTTTACGCTTTACTATAACAAAAGTATTTGCCACACGACTTGTTTGCTATTATCCCCGTTTTTGATTGATCGGGAGCAGCACCTATTTATTTTGCACCGTTGTAAATATAGCCATTTTACAGACACGTAGTCAAGCTTTTGCTTCACTATAACTTGCTGTTTTCAGGCGATATCTCGGATGACTCATCATCTGTGGTCCGAGTTCCCCGTCACACAAATGCGACGAAACTACACAGCGAAGTTGACCGACAAAGTAGTAAGTTGCATGCTGTTACAATACACTGGTTTACTTTCTTTCGTCCTTTTCTCGTGTTGTATCTGGCGATTTGTTTTCCATCTTGTTAATCATGTTGTTGGTGTTAGATTGCAGCCATTTCGTCGTCGTTTTACTCCATTGGAGCAGCCGACAGTTTCATTTATTTCGGGGTATTTTTGTTCTCGCTCAGAGGCAGTTTCAAATCGAATGAGCCTAGGAGTGCTACTTGGATCGATATTGACGGTAGACATCGTAACCCATTTTTGATCAACTAAGTTGAAAACTATGGGACGAGTTGCACTGTCTTAATCAATAATCCACTCAACGTGCACAATGGTCAGCCACCTTAGCGATACCTACCCATTTATCTCGCTGTGCGAATGGGACCTAGAAACGTCAGTGACGGACATACCAAGTTTATCTGTCGATACAATGACATTTCAACTGTTATTTTTGCGAAATTAACGTACACGATATATACTGAAAGAAAATAATAGGACAAACTCAAACCGATCATGTCGGACGCAGTCAATCGGGTGACGAAAGTGATGCATACTCGTTGAAAAGAGACAGGAAAATAGTGCACCGTGGTTGAAGTACTGCAGATTAGAATGTCCCTTTGAGTACAACCGAATGAGGACATGGATGCATGTTACTTTCACAAAATCCTCCCCTCATCGGGCCATCCATCAGCGGACCTCTTTCTAAACAGATTTAAACCTCCGAGTATCAGACTATCAGACTACTCTGTAGATAGAACTTCCTTGTTGTTAACATTTACACAACTCTGTGATCACGGCTGAGTTGTCTGAGTTTTAAAACCCTTCTGGATCGCTACATGCGTGAGAGACAACTAGCATTACAAATGTCCGGGCCATCTTATTAACACACTCACATATCACCAAATGTACATGTCTGCCAGACTGTTACTTTGATATGTTTTGGTGTTCAATTCTGATGCGGCTGCACGCCAGTTCATTTTGCACTTGCTTACATAAACCATCTGGCATTCATTCCCTCACTACCACAGAAACATGAACGAACAAGTAAATGTCTTTCTTCCTGCTGCACAAACTTGTGAATCTATTTGTGCAACCGCCTGATCGGGGTTACGTTTTGCTTACTATTCACGAAAGACTTAATGTGCAATTCTACTGTAAGAGTAGTCCTATTGTACGGCTCTGAAACCTAGTCCATTCGCACGGGAGATGTTCATAGAGTATATGTTTTCGACCACCGGTGTCTCCGAAGCATTAGCGACATGCGGCGGGTACACCGTATCAGCACCTACGAAGTTTGCCGACGTGTCTTCGGAACGGATAAATTCTGTCGACTCTTGAGCATACTGATCTCGTCTCACAGGCTTCGTTGGCTTGGTCACATCTTACGCATGCCAACTCACCGTCTGCCATATCGTACCTTGTTTGCGAGTGGTGGATTAAGTCGGAAACGGCAACCTGGTGGTCAGTGCATGACTTCGGTTCGAGACATAAAGACGCTCACTCTGAAGCTGGCGTGTTCCTGGCTTTGACTTGAAGTACATTGAATATGTCATAGCATATTGTCTTTACGTGGTATCATCATCATCATAACAACCATGAGCCTGACCAAAAGGTACTGTGGCTCGGGCCGCCGCTCACCTCAACAGTGACGTGGAATATCCTAGAAGAAAACGTTACTAAGAAGATTGAAAATTATTAAAACAAGACTAAGTGGAAGAACTAGAAATAGTATGGATACAGGTCCGCCATTGACTGCGACACATAGCCATCTCGGATAGTGTCTCTAACCAGCGGTTTGAGTGATCACGAGGACCCCAGCCAGGCAGGCGACATCTACCCACGTTGCTCAGTGGTGTAGTCAGGGTCCACGTTGTTGCTTGACCACCACGTGTTTTGACCCAATTGTTGGTGGCCTCAGCATATAATGCCCGGTACGGTAAACGATTAGATGACATACGGAGTATGTGACCCAACCATCGCAAGCTGTGCAACACGATGAGCTGACCAATGGATCGCGCATCCCGAGCGTTCCGGAATACGTGCCGGCGAACTATCACATTGCTCACACGATCAGTCCACTTAATATGAGCCAATTCGCGGAGACAACGATGGTCAAACACAGCAAGCCTGTTGATATCTTCTTCTTCTTTGTATATAATTAGGACGAGGGGACACGTCTATAAAAGTTAATGCATATTTCATGCATTAAGTAAATGAGTCGATTCATGATGGTCAGAGAGATTTTAGTCCATTTCTGTTAGGTCTGCGTGACGCCCGAATGTATCTGAGGCTTGAGAAATATGAACGATTGATCCTATCCTTGCTAGTATACATTCCATAAATGTTGTTGATGCCTCTGTGCTTGCAATACACGAGCGCACTGGCAAAGCAGGTCAGCAGACGAGCAGTAACACAGTTTACTTTTTTAATAATCCAGGTCGAGCACAAACCAGGTGCTCAAAAAGTTCATATATCTAGACCCGTTTAGCTGATTATTTGGTTCAGAAGGAAGCAAGACAGTTCAGGTGTGTGTGGCTGATACTCTCTGTGTGGTGTGAGTTTTCGCATTCAACTTTCAAGTTCCGATTGACAAACTTCCTACATGGATACAAATATGGTCTGAAATACGCCTGGACATTTGCTGACACGTACTGTCACCTTTTTCCTTGCCAGTGTCTCTTGGTTAATTCGTCACTCGAAAGAATTACCAAATAATGGGGAATTATCAGAAATCTATATTTCTAGCTGAAATGATGCTGAAGCTCATTAACGGCAAAAGAATACATTTTTAACTTATTCACTCCTATTAATCATTAGCCTGACTGAACGGTACTGTGGATTGAGACGCTGCTTACCTCAACGGTAATATGGAATATCTCAGAATGAAATATTTATCAAAAGATATAGATGGAAAGCGGATAAAATAAAAACGTTGTTAATACAAGCAAGCCATTTGTTACGATGTGCTACTATCTGGAATGTTGTTTCTAATCAGCACTTTGACTGGCCATGAGGTCCCTCACTTTTCAAGCTACGCCGGTCCACTTTGATCAGCAGATTGGCCACAGTTTTCACGGGTCCTTGTCAAGTCGGTGCTTGGTTACCCTGTTGTTTTACCCAGTTGTTGCTGATCCCAGTAAATAATGTACGGCGCAATTTACACTCGTCTAACGTTCGAAGTACGTGACCCAAACAGATTCTACGTTTCTGTTAATCTATTGGTTTATTACGAATCCCGTTATTCACGTTTTCGCCCACCTAATTTGTGAATAATTGTCACGAACAAGGATGTTGAAGCACAGCTAGCTGGTTGATGTCTTCATCACGAATGGGTTGCGTTTCCGAGCCGTGCAGCGAAACAGGAAGTACACAGGTATTACACATCCTTTTCAGCGATAGACTGACGTTGTCTTCACGGATGTCTCATCAGCAATATTACGTGTTACTGTCCCAAGTGAACTGTCTCCAATGTCCCAGTCCTAAAGCAACACTTTGCACTTTGATGGGACGAAGCGCATTCGATACAGACCAGTCTGGTCCCTCTTCCTGTTTACCATACCCTGCATATCTTCGTCAGAGGGGTGAAGCTGGACAGTTTCGTCTACGTATTCGTATTAGTCTCCTCAAGAGTGCTTCTAGATCGCCGACTATGAATAAAAAAAGAGATGTCAAGCATCCATGAAAACCCTCACTAAAAACGTCGAATATCCGAGACTCTCGTCTGTGAAACAGCGCTCTGCTTATAGAGTGGTCGTACCTTAATAGATTCTTATTCCTCAGGAACTCCTTTGCGAATATAACAGTTTCAGTCAACGTTACGAGCAACCGAATCGTCGGCGAACACTACATCTGAAATGACCACGACTTCCCGTTAGCTCTAAGTTCACCGATGCCTCAACACCTGATGTAGGGTAAGAACGAGGTCAGACGGCCGTCGATCGAATCGGGACCCTGTCTGTTCTCTACGTGTCTGGGTTTAATAACCCAACGTTAGATAAGACCAGTGGGTAATTAGTGCATGGCAAAAACTTGACGTGTCACTTATGATTGTCTCGTCGGCTTCTGGTACTCATTTTACAAACCAGAATAACTGTTGGTAAGCATCCGTCATAAGGTACCTCTTGAATTTTCAAAACACCTCGAAAAATTTCTTCATTTCTGATGTCAATTATTTTTGAAAACAGAAAGAAGAAAACTATATCCATCATGCTTTTACGCTTCGATAAATTTAGTTCTGGAACCACCTTTACTTTCGCTGGAAGGCCCTCGTGTACACCGTAATCGACTATCAAGGTCTCATCGTTTGCGTGTTCCGGTTGAGGTCGTCTGAACCGTTCCATATGATACTCATCCTACTTAGCTCACAGCCAACACAATCACGGATCAGGAAAAAATAACACTCCACTATTTTTACACTAAAGGGCTCTCTCTATCTCCTTCGATCTTTTGACCAACCAATGCTTACTATTTTCGCGCAAGCTTTTAACCAGCCTGTGTTTGAGCTGTTGATGTTCGCCGCCATATTTAAAGTCACATGGAATCCACCGGCGCTTGTTTATAATGTTCATCTGCGTGTCAGAAATTCAGCTATTATGTAACCACATGGCTTTTTGGGGGGAGGGGGAAATCGGCTTCTTCACAACAGACCTTTATAACCGTCATGTTCTATTCCCAACAGGTTCTCTCATCTAGCTTGTTTTGCATTACTTGTCTGTCAGTGTTATCTGATGTAGGTTTCTAACGTTCCTATGGCTTGGATATCAGTTACTTTCGGAAGCGTATGGTCTCCATTCGAGTAACGATACGAACCGGAGGTGTACAGTAGCACAGTTTATGTCCAGAGGATAACTTCAACATCGTTGGCTGTCTTCATCAGAGTTCCGTCACCTGTAATTCAATTATATTTGGTCTGTTCGTATTCACGACATCGTGCGTACCCATGTTGTTCTCCATAATAGTGAAATACGGTGATAGCGAAATGCATGTATTCACACCGGTCTTCCATCGTAGTCAGTGCATCAGGTTTGGATACTGTACACCCTCCTGTTCATTCCCCTTCAAGGGTGGGACGACTAAGGTTAATTTTCATGTCACTTGCTAATATGCTAAAGTCTATAGCAGTTTGTCGAAACGCACACAAAAATTTGGAATACGGTAAGTTCCCCTGATTTGCGGCAACAAACTAAGCAATACACAGGCGGCTGTTTATCGGGATGCAGCCGAACAATCCTTGCTCTCCTCTGGTACTCAGCGCGATTCTTACGTCAACGCAATCACGAGATTCAGACTCGACGTCACCAGAGACCTTAAGTGAGAAGCGCTTGGGCGAAGTTATCTAGAGGTCAAACGGAGCGAATATTGGTGCCAGAATTGTGGATTTGCTTCGCGTGGACACAGCACACCCCCACTTTGAGTCGGTAGTCAACAAAGCAACGTGGGGGCCTAATTGTTGGAGGGTGCACACATCAAAGGCGTGAACGATCACCATTTGTCTTTGATTTACACAATGTTCATCATCCAGTGGTAATAGAACCGTGGTAAAAAGTGGTGGGGTTTGTTAGGAAGCGCAACTCCTAACGAGGCAGCCAGGACGCATCATGCCATATCGATCGATCGACCCACTTCTGGTGGTATGGTTCCATTAAGCCAGTCAGAACGCAGCCGTGCGGTTGGACCTTTGTACGCTATCTGGATTGTTTTCAAATGCCGCTGTAATGTGGTTTATCCTAACGCCCTTACTACCATATATGACCGTTTCATTTGATTCACTGTGTGTCTGATTACCATGATGGGCGTTTCATTTAATTTGCTTCCCGTCTTGTCGCCCATGTACGGTAATCGTTTCGTCCTATAAATTCAGAGCCTTGTTGCCTACTTCCGACTCGTTCTGTCCATAAACCGCGTTGCCGCATCTCTTCTCCTTCTCGGTTTTTGGTCGAACGACTGAGCACGTAATAAAAGGGACGATCCAGTAATATAAAAGTAGAATTAAACGTGACAGTGATTGAATAAGGTTGCTGTCGGGAAAATGATGACTTCTGCTGCTACGGAATTGAGGGACCTCACCTCGAGTCGGTGATTCAAGCTCCTAAACTGCAAGATAGTAGAGTAAGTTTCTCTTGGGGCACACGATCATGAGCTTCCGAGTCTGAAACTTGGCTCATTTGAAAGTAAGAGGTTCGCCTCACTGTAAGATACAATGAATTATACGTCGATAGCTGATTCTGCTTACTTATTCGTGCAGTAGATGTTTACAAATCTGTTGCAGTCTTTTGAGCTATGAAAAAAGTTTTTCGACCGTATTGAATAATCCGCTGATGGGCAGCGTCAGTCGCTGGCCTGCCGAGTACTCATTCTTTGAAAATGCCTTTGTCATCCGCGTTCTTTATGCGGTAGACGGTATCATTGCAACCATAGAAATGGTTCATAAGGTCGTGCTTTTCTGCCAGAACACTTCCACACAGTCGACAGCACGACCCTATCAGTTTAGCTGTTTATATCTAGCCTCTGCCCTTTGATCTGTTTGACGTGGTTACATTTAGTTGAGGCGAAATTCCGGTTAGCATTGTCCCACGAAACAGTATAATGCGCAAGCTTGACTGTCACATCAAAGTAACGGAATAAACCATTGTTTATTTTTATTAATTCGTATACTCTTCCTATCTAACCAGTGGGCGATAAGCTCATGTTAATAGTACCAACAAAGCTAATGCGGCTTTCAGCGATTTTGCCTGATTGTATCAAATTGAACCTGTCATTTCGCTGCTCCATACACTGCTTCCGTGGTTTGCAGCCGACTGAGTGACCGAATAGTATTTCTTCGTCATGTGTCTTCTCAACAAATTGCATTACCAAAAAGATTTTCCTTCGCTATTCCCTTCACATGCGTGATTATTCTCCCATCTGTTTTCACTTCTGTGACTTCAAACTTTCCACCACTCGTAATGCAATCACGCTCAGAGATAGACAGAGACGTTGTTCAGTCCTAACCTACATTGAAAAAGTCCAAAGCCTTTGTGGTACATACAGTCGAAGACAGTATGTGTCTGTCGCGTTCACGGCAGCTGAAACCGTTGTTAGCTGTCAATACACTATGGATGGAATTCATCAATAAAATTTGAATGGAATTCGTTATGCTTGATCACATGCATTTATAAATATTCCTATGCACCCTGCTTATCAATAGGTTACCAGTTGCATCACGAGATTAGGCATACGGGCAAACAAACGACTCATGTGTATATAACACAACGGTTAAGTCACGTCGTTTGGCTGAACAGAAACGATTCTCATTAACACCTACTAGATGTGTTCTGCTTAACATAATAACTACTGAAATGGGGAAAATTGGCGATTTACTAACCGGGCAAAATAAAGACTTGAAGACTTTTTCCGTAGCAATTCGCTATCATTTACGGAACTATTTAGAGGTGACTAAGTAAATAGAACTTAACGTATTTTTCTTATTGTGAGTTGAATGCCACCCACATCGGATTACATATCTCGTCTACAACCGGTGTGCTACGAACGAACTTATTAGGCTTAACTTGCGCGCGCTGATTAAAGCTTGTCAGTATTGTACGTGTTCGTATGAACCGGATAGTAAACATCAGTCTCGATTTTTGTGATATGAAAACCCATTAAGCGCTACTGTACTGAATTCAGATTGTTATTGTGACCTAAGTTAGGTTGAAAACTCATGACGATGTGTTATCGATCAATATTCTACAGGCCAGCCAATGATGCAACGGTGAACCCACAGTTGCCTTATAAGCAACATGTGTCCAACCCACTATCTGGACAAACTGCACTAATAGTTTGTTCTCACAACGGAGAATTTCGAATTTGTAGGTGGTTTTCAGCATATGCTACAGTGTCACTAGTTGTGTGAACGTTTTAATACAAAAGTTCTTTCTTATCATGCTTAAGACGTAAACCTGACTCGTTTTGTCTGTCATCTGTTTTTTTGCGTCTCCAGTTCAGCCTAAACGTTGCCGCTTGGTGGCTAGCGTTCTCGAGGGTGGTCCATTGGACAGCAAAAGTGGCCAGACCTCCGTTACAAGGGACAAAATATTTTCTTGCACGTCGTGAATCTCGCGTTGTCAGTCTACCACAGTGTTCATCACAAACCAATACTAGCTCATTTTGTCTGCTTTTTCCTTCGTATATAAACACGTACACATGCATCATCAATCCGCATTTAGACTAGTCATAACAATGCTACATTCACCTATTGCTTATGCTCGTCAAGGATTTTTTACCTTTGTTCACTGTCACTTACTCTTGATGCGAACAATGAACAATCGCATTCCATAATAATTCCACTGTATGTCTTACTTATATTTATCCTGCTATTCATCTAAAACTTATTGGTTCCTCCAGTGCACTAATGGGGTTTGGTGGTAACGTGGTAACCGATTATTCGAAGATGAAGAGCAGTGAGTCGGTTAGGTTCTTGCGTTCTAAGTATTCGGTTTTTGCTGATGCTCGACTAGTGCGTTTCCTTCAAATGTTTTGTACAGTCCTGTGCAAAATGATAGGGACATTCATACTTCCCAATGTTTCTCTCTCAGTCCCAGTCTGATAGAAGTATACGGTCCACTATCAATTTCAGTTTTTGTATCACATTCAATGCACCTACTTACGCAAAGTTATTTAGGTTTCTTCACGTCGTTCTACACTTCAAGTTGTTTGTTTGCACTGGCAGCGCTCACGAAAGCGTTCTAGTTGGTCCCAGATATGACCTACGACCTCTTACTAATGAAAAATATACTCATAATCCGTATCGTTGTCCTTCGTTTATCTCGATTATTGCTTAACAAACCACCACATCCTACACAAATCTGGCAACGGATCTCTATCAACTATAGCCGTTCGTGAACAAACTTATTCATGATACCGGAATTTGGACTGCTCTTCCGATAATTACCCCCGATGGTGTGCTCCAAACCTTACATTGACTTTCCTGATGAGTAGACCGATTCCGACATGTACATTTGAGCTACATCCACCGACGGTACACAGAAAGGAAAACAGTTCGTGAGGGGAGTATGGTGCTATTCCGAGGGTTAATATTTTGCCTGTATTACGTCGGAGACAAGGATGCCCAAATGGTGTCAAGATAACGAGCAGCTGAACTGTCATTGCACGTTCATCTTTGATCACCCTTCACGGAGGTGCTAAACGCCTAAAGTTTGCTGTCTTATGTATCATTCTGTTCGCAGATTTTAGATTATCTTGCATTCAACACGAGATTATGGTACATGTTTACCGTGTTTATACGTTGTGAAACAGGATTGTCACCCTAAGAATTTCTACCACTCTTCCAGTAAGCTGTCAGTAGACGAGAACTTGTAAAATTGTTCATGTCCAAAGCATCTGACTGAATGTTTTTTTAACACTGGACCTGATTTACGTCGGACGAATTGCAGTCCACTCGGATACTTTCTGTGACTGCTTTTTTCCCACTGCCAAGCACACAGAAACTAATCAGATTAAGGTGCATAGTTTTTGGAAGTACGTTTCCTTAACAATATATGTTATGATTGTCATTAATGAAATGACACACGGTTGACTATTCTTATTATAAGAACGGCCGCGAACGCACTTACTGTTAAAGTTGTGAGTGATTACATTACGACTATGTGTGACATCACATTGTCAGATGACTGCTGGGGCATGTCTTTCTTCATACTGTCACTTCAGTTAGTAATTTTGAACCAGACGATATTTACCAAACGACTATGCAATCTGCAAACAGTATTACCACAGGGGCCAGAAGGTCTTGCCTTTGTGAAACACAGTGAAAACACCATGAGTGAGCTCGCAATTAAGACCGTACTGTTTTTGCCAGTGCACGTTGTATGATGTGGGATGGTTGGGCTGAGCATTTTAAGACTTCAATTGTTCTGAACCATGCCCCACCGTAACTCTTTAAACAAACTTGTTATCAGTTAGTTCGATGTCCTCCGAGGTACACTTTGCAGCCAGCCACCATGCGATCACTGACAATTTCGTGTATGCACCTGTTTTGGAAAATCATTTGGAAACAAGGAATCGTAAAAGCAGCTTCCAAAATTAAGCAGATGAATAAGTGACAAAACACATGGGAGATCGAGTGAGATCAGTGAAAGCCCGGCTGCAGTCTGTTTGTCGTTCGTGCCTTCTTCAAGATGAGACTGTCTGCCTGAGCGACGTTCCACCGAGACCCCTCCGGTTCACGGGCAACCCGCCCTATCACCACCTATTCGGTAGCTGTTCCTGTTAATTAGACCTGCATAGTTTGAACTTAAAGAAAGAATTGTTGTAGATGCTTGTCGCGATGAGTGATGTTCGGATGATTCCCAAGATATCGTTACAAATTTAGCGGCAACAAAGATGTGATCGCGTGTCATATACGTCTATAGTAGGTAAACTTCACATTTTTATTCGCACTCCAATGGAATAAAAGAAGTCACACAGGATATGTTGTCAAAATTCGGGGTAATTTTGTACCCGAACCTCTTGAGGCTCCAGAATACTCACATGCGTTCAATAGTCGCACTATTCACACAACCAGGGTTTGAGATACCCATTTAATGGTTGCAATAGTTAGACTGTGGTGACTTCCGGGTTTCCTGGTGCACTTCGAGCACGTGGCCGGATTGATTACCGATCGGACGAAGTTGGCAATTATGCAGACGCTCTTCTGCAACAGGACTAAAAAACCACGGAGACGACCGTGATTGACGGACGCGTCTACTACGTAAACTATTTGGCAGCTGTATGGCGACTCGGTGGTGGTTTGGTTGGCCTTGCCGGTGGCGTTGAGATGAACCGTAATTCGGAACAGTACTGACTAACCGGTGCAGGAATGCCTATCCGAGAGCACTCATAATCGCGTTCATCCTTCGGCTGATGAATTTGTTATTTGATAACTCCTTGAGTGTCGTCGAAGTAAACATGCGGAAAGTCGGTGGAATGAATGAACTTTCAATCGCCATGGAACTGTTGTTTCTAGAAGTTGCGGTGTGAAGGACGGAGAATATTCCTTGCAGTATATGTTATCTGGACACTGGCGTGGGATACACGTTGAACAATAAGTGACACCTACTGCTTTATGTCTGGGGCATGCATTCTGGTGCCAGGTACAGTCGACACGACGGGAGTTCAGGGCGATATGGAAAACATTAAGAACCGTGGGTAGTACCTGACTGGCATAGGTCAGCGATTCTGTTGATTTGACGAAGACCAGGGAGAATCCCTCAACTGTGTGCATTGGTTTATCGAACGGTGGATAAATTTACCCTGAAGGTTGATAATCTGGGAGGACTCGATATCTCACTTGAGTGGTAGTATGATCAGATGTTTGCATGTGATTTTGCCGGACGCTTGACGGATCATACTGAGAGCAGTTTTTCTTAATTCTACTGCAACCATATTTATTTGAAACACAAAAGGTAGTGAAGCCTTGATTGGCTCCGCCTTCGGACGAGTACAAGCTAAAGCCTGAAACGAAAAGCATCAACTCATGTCAACACGGCTTTGTTCTTTAGGATAGAAATCAAAAGGACTTTTGCCATCCTTGTTCATCTGTACCGAACAGAAATTATCTACAAATAAACCGTCGATAAATGGTCGACTGGATCTCGTGGATTTCTTTCATCCTCTTCAGTCGGGTGCGATGGTGAAGGTTGCCAATCAGGATAACAGCAACACTCCCGTTAATATAGGTATGAAAATATTAACAACAAAACCTGTCATCATTGCAGTACTGATTATTTACAGTCCTGTCCGCAAAAATTTGTTCACTTGAATGCCTCTGGCGAACGGCTTAGATCATGTGGAGATTGTCGATTGGATATCAGTTCACTACCTGGAACCCTTCGGTTTTGCCCTTACGTTAAGTTATTGAGTTTAGATGATTTCATCAGATCAGAAAGAAAACATTGCGATATGTTGACATTTCATTTACCCTCATCAGTCGTAAACGTAAAACATGTCAGTTACCCATTGACTACTCGAAATCGAACGTCGTCGATTGCTAAACACCTCATGAGACCAGGTTACCAAACTGATCCCTTAAACTCAATGAAGACTCTGTTATGTAACCATAACCCAAAGTTACTGGCTTTCTGTGAAGCGATGCTTAACTGAACTCACCAGCCGACGTTATGTGCACAAAAGTGGTTGAGACATACTATCAGTTCGCCATAGTCTTGATTACACATAGTACTTGATGTGCTTATAGGCGTGTCTTGTCCGTGTTTGTCTTTGTTGATATGATATGTATGACTGGCACGTTTTGCGTTTGCGACCGATGAGAGTAAATGAAATGTTAACATGTCGAACTATGTCTTCTGAAGTGCTTAAACGGAACTCAGTGTTTTCAGTTTCTCACTCTTAGGTGATTGACAAACTGAGAAGTCGCATCAACACAATACGAGCAAGAATTAGATAGGATAGCTTGTAGGAGTTGAACGGATTCAGCAAGGGTCTTAACTTGTATTTGTGTTAGTGATCAGCTTAAGATTGTTGCACAGTCATGGATGTGAAGATTGGTCAAGATTGCGAGCTTGATGGCTTTTGAGTGAGTGATTCCATAACTACTTTAATGTTACTATTCTTTCTAAGTTCATAAGTGAACCAATCACCTGTTGCTGTGTGTAACTCGTCATTTTTGTTTTCGTTTCGTTTTGTCTTTCATAATCTCCAGAATTATTTGGCAGTTGATTTTACAAACAGCTGTTTTGAACTTCTCTTACCAGGCTTTTACTGCTACATAAAATTCGCCTTCCTATACGTGAATGTCATTTCAAATCACACAAGTCAGTAGATATCTTGCAAGGTGGTTTATATTACATTCTTTGGGAGGGGGTGATGTGTTTAAGATTACCCCAAACAAGTAAACATCATACTAATACTCGACAGCATATTACAATTTTTCAGTTTTATCGTCGCAATAAACATCAGCTGAACCGTGCACGTTAAATCGTTTACAATGATAGCTGCCACTTTCTTCTGTTCTTCATACCATGTTGATTGATTCAGCGTCCGTAGTAGCCTATCTCACTGTTGCTTATCTGGCATCTCAAAGATTTGACACACTGGGTTCCCCTTATTCAGTTCATTAAAGTAGAATAACATTTCGTTTACTCTCATCACTCACAAACGTAAAACAAGCAGTTTATGTAAATCACACAGACAAAGATAAATAGTGATTTAATGTGCTTACAAACACACCAACTAGTGTAATCCAAACCACGACAATCTGACAGATTACCTAAGTCACTTTCGTGTGTACAACGCAGATGGTAAGTTTGGGTTAATACCGATTCGTAAAAAGCCAGTAACTTTTGACTACCATTGCGTAATGGTATCTTGAATGAGTTAATTTGGTTACTGTTGTCTTGCCGTACTTAGGAACTAAAAGATTGCTGTCAATACATGTTACATTGTTTTGGTCGACATGTCCAGCTCACGTTTAGCCAACGGTATGGAAACCACAGTTGCATTTGTTCGATTTGCACCTGTGCTTTATCCATAGAAAATGGATTTGATCCAGTTCTCTTTCGTTTCTAAACCTCTTGTGAGCGTGATCTTGTTTCTTAGTCCCATCGCTGTTCTATTACCATATAAACGTCGTATAGTAGACGTCAGGAAGCCTGTTTGTAACTTGTTATTTGTTAAAAATATTGAGTGAACTGAAATACACCAGTTTTAATGAATGGACGACATAAAAGGTCGGTAACGTGACGAATGGGTGGATCGATTTGTTCTGTCTTTGAGTGTGTGCGCGGACATATCACGCACACGCCGATAGGCAGTTGCAGTTATGGCGCACACTGCTTGGCGAATTGAATAATTCCGGAAAAATTGAATATTCTCTAAATTATTGAACGATTCTCGCAAGTCATGTCCAGCTGCCAATCCCATAGATGTGTTTCTAACTTTAGAATAGCTCGATCGATCTTCTTCTTGCGCGGTCGCACAATTTCCGCGATTTTCCTCGACTTTGTTTTATTTTGTATTATTCAGCTGCCTTTTGTGATTTTTTCCAAGTCAATCCGAGAAACAGTTGCGCACCCTATGGAATGTGTTCCGTATTTATGCAGCTACTGCAGCCACAATATCTAGCAAATTTGAATTTCACAGCCACTTCTTTTGCAGAAATATCGGAATGAATTAAAAACCGTGCCAAGTAAGAGATAAAGAAAACACCAGGACGCGTTCGTGTATGAGTTTGAAATGGGACCTAGCTGAGGACACGAATGTATACTTGAAAAGGTCGAAATGGTAGGGATTATTGAACTCGGCGAACATTTTGGAGGTGAATGACTTATATGTTTCAAAATTCAGTACAACAAATGTGATGCGACTGTAACGTGTAAATGTAACTGTGTCAAATATTGACCTCAAAGACCCAGAACGAACTCCGACAACTTTGGTTGTAAGTCCGGTAAAAATTACTGCGATACAATGTATCCAATGTGGAAGTGGATAAATAGTACGGGGTTAAAAACGATTGTAGACGTGACATATAAAACATGTCCCCTCACTTTGGTAAATACGTCGTTGACGTGACGAGATCACATCAAATTGTAGATGTGTAAAATTGTGTGGCTTAGGTAGAAATCCCTATTTAAGGACAATTCTGGAAAAGTTATTGGCAATACGTTGCCTTTAAGAATGGAAAACAAAACGTCGCTACATTTGGAAATATTGATCCATGAAGAGCATACGTTAGCCGACTGGCCAAACCAGTAAGATCATTTCACAGATTGAAGGAAAAGTATATTTCTGAATGATTAATGGAAGCGGAAACGAGATTCGCATAAAAGATAAGTGGAAATGTAGGAAGAATTGCACCCGAATTATTGACGAGTTGCGGAGTCAATTGACCACTTAAACGTGCAAACTGAGGATGATTCGAGAAATAATCACAGCAAAAATATGACAAGAGATGTTTGACTAACCTACTACTTGAGGAGACGAAAAATATTACCTTAATTATTATTTTCGCTATAATCACGAGAACAGAAATGGACTGCCTTGAATTTGCCATCCCTGATTGATAATATTTTTTATGAAGAAACGAGAAGATGCGTTAATAGTAAGCTAAAGCTGACAGTATACATACCGATACGGATCTGTGTGGTTATTCTGTAGCATTCGACTTTCCAGGAGAATTTTCTCGAAGGCTTAGTACTGCCAATATGCATGTGGTCAATTATACTTCGGATGCACCCTTCTATGACCTCGGTATGACGTTTGCAGTTCTCGGTCAATCAGCAGTCTTTCTGTGTGGTCTAATCGGTGAATAAATTCGCGAAAGGATCAGCCAAAATGTTAGCACAGTCTTTGGAAATGACCGGCAAAACCCCATTTGGTATTCCTGTTTCGGTATCTTTGAGTTGCTGTGCGTCTAGTAGAAACAGCAATGTCAGTTGAACGGGGTAATGGCCGTAGGGAAGAAGAAGGTACGTCCAACATTGCAGCTCAACTCTTTAACGTTGCAAAATCATGTTTGCTTAGGGTATCCGACACCAGTTAGCTGCTACATTACATTCCAAGTTTCACAACAATTTTTGTTACAGAGCCACGTTTGAGCACACAGCAGTGAGACGAAGTAATACGTTTTTGTTTGTCGACGAACGCGGTTATTGTACTGCTTTTTGTTCGCACGTTTTTTTGTTCGACAGAGTATCCTGAGATGAGGGGGGCAGAATCTATCTGCGCGCACAAAAAGTGTCTTCCACAGACAGCAGACGTCGAAACGAAAGTTCTAGTAAGTAATCAACTGGTCGCAATGGACAGGAAGAGCCAGATTGACGAGTCTGTTGTAGAAGGAGCCTCTCTCGGTATTTTGAAGTTTTCAGGATGATACTGTCGATCAGAGCGACGGGTTAGAAGCTAATGACCAGGTTCATTACACATAGTAGAAGAAAGCTTAACGAGGTGGTCTGTATCATCTGTTGACAACCGATTGTCAACTTACTTGCGAAAGCCAGATCAAGATAAAGCTGCTTTCTGGCATAGATGTTACGATCATTTTGTAAAACGAGGGTCATAAAAAAACTGGTATCAACTCGGTTAAAATCGTTTAAAAATTAGCATAAGGCGTCTAGATATTCGAAGTACAACAGAAAGAGAAACCTTATCTTCAACATCACTATCTTTGATGGTACAAATGAGGAACAGAAAGACGACTAAAACGAAGTGATAGCCGTTCGGATACCTGAGTCTGTGTTCCACAGTATGACGTATGAACTGTTATATATTTCTGTCAGACACCACCATACTAGCGTTAATTTCTGTCTCACAGGACGCTGTTGCTTAACTTTTTCAAGTGTCATGTGGCGATTTACACGTCGTACAATACCAGTAGTTGATTGGTTCGACTTATGGAGCATTTGAAGTTATCTTAATATAGATTGAGCACCAATCTTGTAAGTGATAGATGTCCAAGTGTAATTTGTAAAAGTCGTTCATGCCTCTTACGGTAGACGAGCTGCAGATATTTTCAAGTTACTACACTGCTGTTCCATGAAGATGTACCATGAAAATCTTCGTCAGTGAGGTGAATGACATTACACCAGTCACTCTTGACAGAATCTGGTCATGCCAGCTATTGTTAACCAGTACAGAAGGTAGACAGATTCCATAGTTCTTATCGGACCCTTACCGGATCGGCTGTCAAGGTAGCATCTGGATGTTCTAACTGAGGCTTCCGGGAACCGTTTGCAGACCGCGCGAATGCGTATTTGGAGATATTTAGATCCTTCGGAGATACGCGGCGCCGGGTGCACATGCAAGAAGAGCAGTGCAAAGCACCACAGATGAGTAACAAATGACAACGGCGAATAAGAAATAAAACCACTATCAACAGTTGTTTTCTGTCGAAAGGTTGTATGCTATGTGTATAATTGTGTGCATACTACCAAATTACAGAAAGCTCCCATCGAAGTAGCCATAGAAGCTTTAAGGTGTGTGGGTTAAATTCCGCGTTGTAGTAACGGAGATTGCATTATTACTCGAGGGCTGACAGTGAAACGCTGTGCTGTATAATATCCATATGCATAGTATAAACACCTTGATGGCGGTAAGCTTTGTCGCCCTTGAGCTTGTCCTGATATTTGTTGACATAAGCGCGACCTTCCCTTTGAAACACCTTGATGAGCGGTACATAATAACATCCGAGTCATCGTATAAAAAACAAAGTCACTCATCACATAACTGTACGATTTTTTCTGAGTATCAGTTTATGGGAAACGGCGGATGTGGTGGTAGTTAACAGAAATCCTTTCGTAGTAGACAGCTATGTCCCTTGTGCCATACACAAAACAACTGAAGGATGTTGGATGGAACACTATGTTAAGATATTCATTTTCGACAACTCTATTGCCCATTCCACTTTCCGTGGTACATCCAACGGATAGTGATCGCTCCACCCAGACTTATATCCAGTTTAGTTACCAATGAACTAGAGTTCACATTAGACAACTGGCCTCTTCAAAAATCTATTGTTCAAACAGCCAATCTGATTTTCTACACCAATATTTTGACGGTCATGATTTAGCTCAGCAATTTTTGGGCAGTTTCTGTGGCGATCCTGATAGGAAATATCAGAGGCATTGGTGGCAGACAGAAGGACTTTACAGACAAAGACCGAACGGGACGAAGCGGACAAGAAATAACCACATTGTTCTGTAAGTAGAAAACCGAAACTAGCGAATTGGTCTGACTGCTGTTATGATTTACAAGACAGGTGTTACACACAAACTATGGGTATTTTCATCTAGTGTTCCCTGCAACGATGTTTCGGTGCTCCGATTCTGTAGCATTTAACTCTTCACAATGTAGACAGACTGAGAAATTTTCCGGGTTGTTAGGACGCTATCAGTTAATCGAATAATGAAAGTCTGAAACTTCGATAATTGAACCAAGTACTGCTCTTGACAGTTGAGCGTTCACTTTATCTAATCTAAACTACCAAGTGCTAAATAAAAACCGGGAATAATGAGGCACGTATGGGATTTCTATGTATGACTTAGATTCCTCCATTGGGTGAAGATTTTGGGTACCAAAAATCCTTTATTTAAATGTCGGTCTTCCACAATTAATGACTCGTGTTTACTCTCACGAATCGTTAGTTTTTGGGTTAATTTATGTACCGTATTTTTTTGCATAACCGTTTAAATTTCCCTGTCAGTTACAGTGAATGACAGCCGAAACCGCGGCACTAGTTGGTCTGGCCAGAAGTCGACTACTTATGTACATATGTCACACATATCGCAAATTTGTGTGAAGTTGAGAAAAACACGGTAACTCATTCACACGATTACAGACAGATGTATTTTTGTCATAGTTGTAGTTCGAGTAATTGACTGTTCACATCTATCTTGCATTGGGAATAACAGTAAGTCAGTAGCAAGTGTGGACACAAGGCTAACGATTGTGCCGTAGTGGGATTATCTGTAACTATTTATCTACCTAGCTACTACAACCGGAAGCTCTTAGTTGGTTGGCGGCGTCCGAAACGGATTAGCCTGTCACAATGACTGAGGCCAAAGGATGCCTGCGTTTTAAACCACCACCCCAAGTGGCTTGTGCTGCACCATTTGCGGTTCCACTCACACACCATGTATCCGGTGTAAACCCGAAGGAATAAGACCAGTAGGTGTTTGAGTGAGGCCTTTGTGTCCAGCTGGCCAATGCTGGTTAGCCAATTGAATGGCTAGCACGAAAGGAAAACCCTCATCTCTCGGGAAATAAACAGTGAGAGAGACTGCAATGACAAGATCTATACTAAGAAGAAAGATATGTAAACCGTAATACAAGAAGCATTTAAGTACACGAATGCATGCTATTGCATTTAAGAGAGGATAAAGTTGAAAAACAAAACGCAAAGTTGAACTACGAAAAGTTCAGACAGACGATTCATCATTCAATACACCAACAAAGCTGAAGAAGAGGGCATGTAGATGATCACAGACACCCCAGTATCTGAAAAGAGGAGCGGATTAGTTGCCAAACGACCATGGTCTTGGTCGATGCAATCTGAGCCTAACTAATTGCTCTTAGTTACACACACACAAACATTTTGTACATCCATTCAGAAGGCACAGCAACTGCATGGTCAGTATGACATTAAACAAAGTGCCATTGTTTCATTGACTCTTCATAACAAGTGTTCAGTTCCTTGGATAATTTTAGTACATTTGTTTTGCAGTATCCTAACACGGCCGTACTGTTGGTTGTTCCAAGGTCTTGGAGTTCGTTTTCGTGAACTAGCAACCATGAAGTTACATTGTATGGTTTACTAACGTTTCTCACAACTGACGCTGTGCTACGCCTATTTACATTTTGACATATATTCAACTGTACTTACGGAAGTATTTCCTATAGGGATGGCCATTCTGTTCTGTGTAAGTATCACTGTCTCAGCCCATCCAAGCGCAGCTACACTCAACCTCATGGGAGTGTACTGACTTACTGCTAGGTTGTTATTATTCTCCACAAGTATTCTGTATTTGCACAGCTCATCTTCGTTTCTAATCACGAGACCGTGCAAGTTAGTTGTAACCTACACAAACGGCTAGCCGGGCGATCAGCCGCTATGACCGAGAGATGAATGATTGTGTACTTCATTGCATTCACATTGTAGTGCTACTCTATTCGAAACGTTTTCGGGACTTCTATTTCTTTCCACTTCATGATTTGACCGTTGAAGTAGTTCAGCCAGATTGTTCAATACAAACGGCTGCTCTCAGAATCAACCAATGAGTTCGCAGTTAACGGCTACGGTCTGTCCCGCGAACATGAATTCACGAATTGTGAATAAGTATCAGATTGAACGGTCAGACGCCTATCCACTATATCGCGTAGTGATCACCGGGTTAACGAGAAGGTACACGAGTTGTTGCTCATGAATGTTTCACCTTCTTTTATCAGCCTGTGAGATAAAGGATGTGCAAGCAGAACGAGGAAGAAAAACACATCTTATTGCAACACCAATGTTCGTAATTACTTCGTTAACTGGGAAACTGGCTTTAATTATTATACTCGATTACGGATTATCAGTTCGATTCCGTTGTATGGGGAGGAGACTTAACAAAGTTGAAACAGGTGTTCAACACTTTACTGATTGTCAATAAAACCAATTGCTGAAATGAAAAAGAGGTACCATTCTTAGGGAGCAGTTCACAATCGAATGCTGACTTTTTTAATCTCAAACATAACTATGCAAATTTCTACTGGAATTGGTCACCTTAAAAATTCAATGCACTTAATTCTGTTCAGAAGCTTGAATAAAACAACAAGTTTGACACATCAGTACTCGTCAGTCAGTACGAGATGCTTGCATTCACTTCTCTTCATGTCCTAACAGTTTTGTTAAAAAATAATCGTAAAGGATTATAAGTAGCGAGAGCGTACATAAATATGTTAGCCGCAGAATAACACAGTAACACATCGAAGTTTGAGGAAGGTTCGTTGATCTAACTTGGACGAAAGTGCAATACAGTAAAACTGCTCTACAGCAACCGATCAAGTGGGTGGTTACCTTTTGCTAGTGATCGTTTCTAATGTTGAACTGAGAAGTGTCTATAGTTCCATCTTAGTTTACAATTTGCTCTCGAACCGCTACAACGTGCAACTTCGTGATATCCGCGATCTCCTCAAAGTAATCGTCAGTCACGATTTCGTCTATCACCAGATACATGTTGTCCACCGGATTAATCCCGAATCAATATTCAGGATTATAATGCGCTACTCTAATTCGCGTTTCCTGCGTTTTGCTCAGGCGGTCGCGATTAGTCGTCTCAATTCAGCATTGTGTGTACAAAAACAATTAGACTCCCATGGACCTAATACTTTTGCGTTGTTGTTCTCCACGTAATTTGTTATATTATTTCTTCACACCCACCCGAATAGTGTCATATGTATGTAATTGGTTATTGTTATTTGAAGCTGGAAAGGCAATACGAAATGTTACTATAGCGAAAAGGCGTCTAATAAAGCACAATCTTTATTGTCCAGCGCACTAGTTACCGTGATATTCGCGTGCTCGCGCTCATGAGTCAGAATTCCAGTCCAAAACACCCCCCGGTTTCGTGAAATGCATCGCCCCTTATGTTCGACCGAATCACACCCTTTCATGGTTTAACTTGCCGTGCTCATTAGCACGAAATCATCCCTCGAAACTTTAGTTCCATCCCGAAAATTATACTACCCCTGACCCTAGATCGAACGGCGTTGAACGACTCGTCTTATCTGCGTCGATAAAAGAAGCGCATGCTAACACGAGGTTGCCATTAACACGTGTTTCGATCAACCGAATCAACAGAACATGTTGTCAGCCCGTATAAAACATACTAAGGGAAAGACGCTATTTTTAATATCAACGGTTATTGTTTCCATACCGTGCTTCTTTTGAGCCGCATGTACCAAACTCCCCCTACTTTATTCAGACTCTGGAATTCAACGTCAATAAATCTATTTAGTTGATATATAGAAAGGTGTTGTTGTGGCATCTTTAACGCCAATGGATTAAGTGATATTTGCAAGTATAGCTGTGTATATTAGCAAACTTTTTCACGTCATTCCACAATCAATTAAGCAGCTCTATTTGAATGTCATCCAGTGACTGTTAATGGCGCGCAACCAAGTTGTAGTCTTCATCATTAGGTTGCATTTCGAACGTGGCAGATTACCGTGTAAATAGAATAAATCCCTTCGAACGAGTCCCAGTGACGGTGGTAACATATCCGGCAAAAGTATTACGTTGCTTAAAGCCTGAAAAGTAAAAAAAACTTTGTTTTGCTTTGTCATCGTTATGATCAAATACCTCAACTGACAATGTATAATTTACCGTTGATCATCTGAAAGGCAAAGAATGTATGGTGTCGTCGGAGATAAAACGAACTTGGAATCAAACGTACCGGTCAAAGAAGCTATATTAATCGCCACTGGGATTCGATTACATGCTTTCTTTAAATAGTCCATAGTGACTACTTGCGGTGACTAACCTTTAATGCAACCAAACACACGCAAAAGGTCATAAAATTAATTTCACTCCAAGACTGGTCTCCTTATTTAGACCTATCACATAGAGATAGTTCGAAACAGGGGTCGAAACGACAAGACTTCGAGTTACGAGCCGACGATCTTATCTGCTATGATATAGGTCTCAAGAGCGTCTAATTTAATTGAAAAATCTCTATATACTTGAGTTATACCTCATTTTCTACCCAATTCGAGGTGAACTGTGTCCATCCAGAATAGTGGGATGAAACACAAGTTCTATTCCAGGTCCTACTTTTCTTGAGGGATGTAAATGTATGTGGCTTGCTCTTCGTGGATTGACAAGAGATCCCGCAGTGATAAAAGCGCTTAGTCGTAGTTCTCTATGGGGTAGTTTCTCAGAATTATTTTGTCCAGTGTACGACATCCAGCAGTTTGAGCTATTCCAACAACACTTGAATGCTTCACATCTTAACCATAAGAAGACGATTTCCCAGCTAGAACTTCTAGGAACTGAAGTAAGTACGTGTGTAAGATGTCAGTTTCCACAATTCAACTCCGTACGTTGCCTAGTGTATGAGTCCGAATGATCAAGGTTTATTGTCGTGTTCTCAGTGTCGCTCCTTTCTTATGCACTTCAAGAACCTGTATCTGTTGGATTAGAAACTTTCGATTGACCTGTACCCTGATGGAGATATCTACCATCTGTGTACTCAACTATGGCGTTAGTGAACGTGAAACCGCAGGTTTTACCTGTGAAATTTGGATGTCATGGGCTGTGGTTGTATCAGGCTATCACTCTCACATTCGACTCACACTACTGAGCACAGCGCCTTGAGTTCGAAGACAATTACGCGCTCATTGCCTAACACCGGTTGTACTCTCAGAAGGTTTATCATCACTACTCAGTCGGTTCTAGCAGAGAGCAGAAACAGACAGACAGAGACTGTACTTGCCAAAAGAACGACTGGTCTGTTTCACCGTGCCGACCGGTGAGGCACCTGAGCGCGGTGTACACGTTTACGTTGTGATGATTACATGAATGTAACTCCCAAGGTTGAGTATTATAAAAGAATTCCCGTGCATCCCACAGAATCAAATCGATGCAGTAAATATTATTAGATTGTCTAAACCTGTTCCTAACGTGAATGTTAAACTTCATCCAGCGATTAGTGATGCAGCGCCATCAGACTGATAAATGAACTATACAGTCGCGGTGAATTGGCAATTTTTGTTGTAATGAAATGGCGGTTCTGCTCTGCGGAGATTTCCACTCTTTGTAGAGAAGCTATGTACCATATTCAGATTCTGTACTTTCCTCATCCGATACTAGATAGTGGAACATAGACGTTTTGCATTTCTAGTCTGTACGTCCCTTACCAAAGTAGTAGTTCAGTACACGACTGAAAAAACTATTGCCATTTTGTGACAGAAAAGGTTGCATACTTGCATTTACTAAACATTATTTTTTGGACCCTGACAAAGATTGAGCTTTTAATGGTTTTGGACTGTTTGAGACGCTTCGCGTATTCAAATGGTCAAAACTACCTAGGAGCAATCAGTAAATTAGGTCATTCGCGTTGCTTCACTCCTGACACCAAATCTTCGTCGAACCAGATCAACCAGTCATAAATTTAGCATTGTTCAAGAAAGGTCACAATCAAGTGGCTAACCGAGTGGGAAGGCAATATGTTGTATCAATATTCCGTTCGAATTTTTAATCAAAGTAGATGAGAACAGAAGTGTGTCATGAATAAAACAAAAGTGGAATCGATGACACCTTGCAGCTAGATGGATGCGCATAACAAAACTCAACAATATACACAGTATGAACCAGGGAACAGGTACGAGCAGAAAACAATTAGATTACTGGTGAACAATCAGTGGTTTGGTTAATTTTAAGTTGTACATCACTTTGATCTCAGCCTTGGTATTCAGACAAACGTTCCGCCAGGCTCTTTCGGAAAGAAACACTAGACTCCAGTTTCGTTCTTGTTAGAGCTTGTCAGTATTGGAAAACCTTGCCACGGCCGGGATTTAGAACAGCGGTAAAGGTTTCATGAAGCAACCGTATTGATCAGTGCGCCATTAGCCTCACACCAGGCACGGTCGAATTATCAATCAAGGCACAAGATTCGGCCTTAATTCAACATCTCACGACCGTATTTACAGCTATTTAAGTGCAAAGTTGACACTGTTTCGAGCTCTACAGTACATCCGAGAAGTACGGACTCGGCAACAAAGTGCAGATTACGGACCAGGAGTCTTCCCCAATTAGCAATCATGTCTCGGGCACGTGCGGCACATCTGAATTCATTTTATTTCCACCGGAGACCAAATCAACGAACAGGCCGGCTAACCGAATCAGGTGGGCGAATGGCAGCCAGTTTAGCTGATTGTGAGTAGGGTGGAGGGATGTAAGCTCAGTTTCAGTCAAGTCGGTCGACCCCATCGTTCTAGTATTTTGGCCACCACGTTCTACGATTGATAACACTTGGCCGCTCATACACGTTTCAGCAGTTGACAGGCAACCCTGGACTGGAAACCAGCATGCATCGGAGAGTGCAGATAGACGAAGTAAAAACAGGAGTTCACTCCAACGGATTGTGCTATCGCGACAGATTGTTCACCAAACGTCGAATAATAAAAGTTGTATTCGTGGACTGAATAGGTTTACAAACTACCAAATGACTGATCGAAAACTAACTGCGCGGACTGTATGTGTTACAATCGCAGTACCGGATCCCGCATGCGTTGTGGCAGTAACTAGATAGTCTGGAGTAAAGAGTAAGTAGACAGACAACCGATATGACTGAGACATCGAATTTAGAAGTGTGGAGACCACTGATAGAGGAAATCTTCACCACAGGTATAGGTGGGGAAGAATTAATGACGCCAGTGGTTAGAAATTCCAAGCATGGGCACATGAAGGTTCATATTGTAGGTTCACTGCTTGAATCCCATGAGGACATCAGCCGAAAAGATTGCAATCAAAACACACTACTACATTAACGGTAAGTCAAATCAAATGCCCAAATAAATAGATGTGAGAGTCGTACACCGGACACAAATGTGTCAGCGACAGATACGTACTGTTACTCCGTCTCATGATAAACCTGTCACCAGCACATTCAATGTAACTACGTACAACACAAAATCGAATGGAAAAAGTTGTGACGTGTGAACCTAAGTAACCTATAAACAGGAGATCAAACTTACGAGTTTCAAGAAACGGTGCACTCCCTCGGGTGCACCGCATGAGGAACTAAGGCAATCAATGGAAACTTCGGGGGTTAAGCAGCTCAATTTACAGAATTCGAATGTGTATAACCTCCGAAACAAGTTAGAATAAGTCACAGAAGCTATTGCAGGCATGGATGCCGTGGGTGTCCCTGAGATACTCATGGGCCCTGAAGTGACTAGTGCGTTCCATGTGTCTGTCGGTCTCCGTCTGTTTGTCTCACTGATTGATTGACTGACATGTTAAATCGCACTTCTGTTAGCCCAGTTTGCCGGACAGTAGCCGCACACGACATGGTCTGCGCGAATAAGTATGCTGGGACCGGACCACATTGGTGAACGCCAAGTAGGACAACGGCGTGTCGGTAACGTTAAAACGGAACAGCGTATTGAACTGGCACCCACAACGACAAAATTGATATGGCGTGAATTTTGACGAAAGCCAAGGTTCGCATGCAACAATGTTTCGTTTTATTTTCCTTCATAGCTGTAGTAGCCTACTGAGATTGTATCGAAAATAGACATTTGCTGCACTCCGTGTTCTATGACTCAGTGGGAATTTTCAAAATAATGACCGGGTTTTTATTTATGTGACCTGCAGTGAAAATGTGGCGCAGACCACTAGCGAGTTTAATACAAAGTATGTGCGTACGTGACCGGTTACCTGTACATCACTTCGAGGGACTGATGACAAGATTAGTTACAACGGACAGTGTTCATGATCTGCAAAGGAGTAGTCGACCGTACGTTATCAACAGGTGAGTGTTCTGCGATGTGACGTGTGAAAAACATTCCCCCAAAAGCGTCTGTCGGCCCGCTCAAAAATGTGACAATTCGAAATCCAGTGTATACAAGATACTGACAAGGTATGAGTGTCGGTCATACGGGGAGACCGGATTACAGAAACTTCGAGTTATTGTGCACATGGTACTTATGGGGAGTATTAGGGTGTCCATTTTTTTCCGTCGAAAATCGCCTCTGTCCTCGAGAAAGAAAAACGATTGATCCTACTGTAATCAGCGGAAAAATCCAAAGCGATCGAGAGGTAACCTTGGTTGGTTTTTTCACCCGTCCGACATTTTTTTCCGCCATGCTCATTAGTGACCTTAACTTTTTTCCGGTAACTATCGTTCTATTTAATGATTCGGGAATGGTACTTTGATCACTACGTCCCATATAAATATCTTGTATTTTTTCGCCTTGCCACTCACGTTTTGGGGCGGCACAAAGCTGTTTTTACACGTCTTTTGGCTTTTCTTGGGAGCAAATAGGGGGACAGTCGCGGTATTTTAGGGACCGAGATTTCCGTGTTATTACAAGAGGGGGAATTTGATTTCTATCAAGCGCACCACTATATCGAGGACGAACCAGCGTATCGTTTCGAGGGGTTACAATAGTATTTCCTGTCGAAGCAATATATTATCTGAACGGATTTGTGCGGAAACCACATTTTTGGCGCATCACTAGGTCCCATCGGTTTGTTCTAATGTGACGTCAAAATGGCCCAAAGCTTATAGTTTTGTCGGTGATTGGTGGAACACGGATTATCGGGGTATTCTGTTATTTTTATTGGAAGCGTTGTAGGTAAGTCCTTTAATGCACATGATCACTTACGAACTAGGGCATTCGTATCCTCAGGGGTTGCAGTAGAATGTTGTATCAGCGCTGCAACTACCGGAAGCACTTGGTTACCTATGGAATCAACGGAATGGCGCAGCACCACATTATGCACTGTGTACGGTAATATCTGGTTGAAACATTCGGGTGACGGTGGATCGGTCGCGGTGGACTAAGGGAGTGGCACCCTTTGTCGTCAGATATTACCCCACTGGATATTTTTCTTTCTGGCTACCTCGAGCACGAGATCTACAGGGAGCATCTAAAAGTCCTGAAGGAACTCAGAATGCAATACAATCTATAAGACTACTTTGTGCTTTTTTGTAGGCATAACCCCGAACAACATTTCGAGTGTTATATATATATATATATATATATATATATATATATATATATATATATAGTAACATACA
>JTDE01001802.1:95910-126687 GCA_014338405.1 Paragonimus skrjabini miyazakii | reverse complement strand
ACTGTGACAGGCTAATCCGTTTCGGATGCCGCCAACCTGATCTACGTGAGTTTAGGCTGTTTGGGATGGTCTGGGTGACAGGGTGTCGCAAAACTTTCCTGTTCGGTGTCACTGTTGTCCACCCACTAAACCCGGCCAAACAACTGACACTTCCAGGCCATCTGATCGTTTCATCGCTTGTGGTGTATTAGAGATCAGCAAGGCTTTTTCCAGTAGACGTTATTTGTGATTACGGAAACCACTTTTTAACACAGTCGGATGGTCGAAGTCAACTTGGTGCTGGTTGAGGATCGCGTGTGCAGCAACGGTTGAATCATGTTCTAATTTTCGAAGTTGCTGAGCATCGGCAGTAGGCTTCTTACATGTTCCTTAGTGCGTACTTCCAGCTACCGGGCGGTCTGTCCAGTGTATGAAGCTCGACAGTGTTTACTTTTAATCCGGTAAACACAGTCTGATTGCTCCAGCACTGTTCGTTTGTCCTTTAACAGGACTAACTTATTCTCTAACGTGTTGGTGGCTTTAAATGCTACTCTGATACTGTACTGATTGAGGACCCGTCTAAAGTACTCCGATGTATTCCTTCTGTACGGAATAACGATAGTTGATAGCCAGTTCCTGGGCTCGTTGATCTTGTTACAAGGTAGCTACTCAATTGGACGTAGAATCTTGTTACTATAACTGTTGGCTTTCATTGTCGACTTTATAGTCATGTATTTCTTTGATAGTTCGTCCTCGGAAATAGGTAATAACAAGGCCCTGCGAAACAGACTAAAAGCAACTGCCTTCTTGATGCACATGGGGTGTTCCAAGCTAAAGGAAAGGTATCAATTAGAATGGATGTCCTTTCTGTGCACGCCTGTGTCCAGGTTACCGTCTGCTCTTCTGCGTATTCTGCAGTCTAGAAAACTCAGCCCACGGTTCTCTGTTTAGCGCTCAGTCGTAAATTTGATTTGCTGATGAAAGGAATTTATGTGTTCCATGAATTTGTCAATAGTTTCTCTACGTATCGCCACCAACGTATCATCGACATACCTCCACCAAATTCTAGGTGGATCAGGAAGGCTGGACAGCAACAGTTTTTCTCTTGATCTTGCGTGAACAACTTAGCAACTGTGCGAGAGAGGGATGAGCTCTTTGCTACTCCGTCTGTTCGCTAATAGAAGACCCCCTTGAACATGAAGAAGGTAGACCGTAAACAATGCTCCGTAGTTTCTATTACCTCATTAAGTGACAGACCTATTCGTTAAGCTAAAGTGGCATCTCCTTCAAGAAGCTAGCGAATCTCTTCCAGACTTTCCCCCAATGGAATCACGGTGAACGACGAAACAATATCAAAGCTTACCAGACATTCATCCGGGCTTAATCTAAATTCCTTCAGCTTGGTAACCAGTTATGTGGTATTCCGATGTTTAAGTGTACGAGACAAAAATTTGGCTAGGGCATATGGTGAGGTTCCTGTCTAGTCAACAATCGGCCGGAGTGGTATTCCAGGTTTATGTAGCTAGTGCTGTTTTTGGATATAGGGTATATCAGATTAAATTACCCAAGCTGACTTTCATATTTCGGAGCAAATTTACCGTTGACACTTTTGATTTGTTCACAGTGGAACGCTGTTTCTCCACCGGAATCATGATATACGGTTTTATTTTTTTTTTGAACTTGAACGTTCTAATGAATAACATGAATTTACACGTTGTGTTCAAACAAAATTGAAGTCGAAATCATTTTTAAATCTTGTAAAGTGGCACAGACTATGTGTGTTCTTCAAGCTAGTACTTCCGAACCATAAACGGAACGGATATGGGAAAACAAATTGTGCGTTGTGCTAATGTTCATTATTAAGTAATTCCTTGGTTAAGCCACAACGAGTTAAAAATCAAAAGAGTTATCGGTTTCGCAACGTTTCGACCCTCTCGGAGAGCCTTTATCAAGCGATTTAAATCAGAAAATTTACAATGTACAAGCTTCAGATTAGGCAGTCAACAACTGGCACATGTTTGTGTGTTTCACCTGCGGTGTGTAGACAGGCTACCAGTAGGATGTAAGGGTTCACGGTTCACCACAGGTCACCACATGAAGATCCCAAGGTGCGAATAAGCATAACGAGTTAATGTGTGCTTGTGTGTGTGTGTGTGTATGTGTGTGTGCGTGTAGATTTGCATGCGTTTTTAATCCGCGTGCGTATAGACTCTCTGGGATAGGGGTGGTTGACAGACATGTCACAAACGTCTCCTATGTGGTGTCACTATTGTTCACCCAGTAAATCGCGCCAAACGACTGACAATTCCAAACCATCTGATCGATTCACTGCCTGCGGTGTATGTCTTCAAGCTACTTAGTAAAGGTTGTTAAAAGCGTGACATTAATTTGAAATATTATCTTTTTCAGAGACCATATTCACTAACTTTGTGATATTTCAAACCTGTTGTAGATGCAGTTAAGGTCTTACCTCTCAAAAGACCTTCAGTTGGATTTTTGCACAAGCAGCCTGTATGGATTCATATTGCAAACAAGCCGATGATCACACGTATTAGACTAATGTTATCATCTGCACCTGTTCAGCAATCTGTTATCATTAATGGCTGTATACGACGATAATCAGCCCTTGTTTACAGGTGACGTTTTTCGTAAGCGACCAGTAATCACATTGGACATTAATCTATTCACGCCCATCCTTATATTAACTTGTGCATAAATGGTCATACCATTTTTAAACATCCATACTCATTGCAACTGGTTTACAGCGCTGTCCTTTACACATTATGTTGGTTTTGTATTACCGCCTGGATGCAACCTGTGAAAACATTAAAGCACCCGACAAGAAATTACACATGCCACCAGGTAATTCGACTAATTTACTCCTCTGTAAATCTTATTAGGTCAAATTTAAAAATTTGCGTCGACAATTAAGCCGCTTTTTATGCGTGTTTGCTGTAGGGGAAGAACCCATTTCCCCGAAAATACCGTTTTCATTTGCCTTTGGAAAGGACTATTTCATTATGCTCAAAGTGACCTTCATCGTCGACACGGTTGTGTGCCACTTCACCATTCACGTGCGTTCTCAACGTTGTGCCAATGTCTGGCACCCCGCCTACGCACTTTGCTCTTCATGAGCGTTCTAACCCTTGTGCTAATTCCTGGAATCCCACCCATATGCTCGTCCTTTTAATTGAGACCTCACTGTACTGTCTAAATCCTTGTCTGGTCCACTTTTGTCCTTGTTTTCTGATTGGAAACAAACCCTTTAAATGTGGTCTAGTTTGTGACCGTGTTGTCTTCGGATTGAGTGACATAAAGTAGCTCTGTCCGGAGGCCAGTCTTTTCTTTGTGTTCTTTCCTTAGCTTCGGGTGGTTGGGTTAGCGGGGAAGATTTGCATTAATCGTGCATACTCTGTAGTCATTTGTTCATTACCGTTGATCATCGTTCCGTTATCTACCGCTTCACTAACCGTTATTCGGTTGTCTGTTTACGCGCGCGTAAGCTGTATATCATGTTACTACGTTTTGCATATCACTGGGCGCGAGTACATATTAAAATCCCAAGCGTGCACTTCGGCGGAGGCTGTGAAAACTTGCTACACTACCTAAGTTCTATACGTCACTAATCAACACTCCTGACCATTGACGTGGATGAGTAATGGAGAGTGCAGAATGACCGAGAGACGCTTCACCTAAGAAAGCCGGCATTTATGAGTGTTCATAAAACTATTCACGTTTCCTATGTACACTCACCCGATGTTTGCTACTCAGATAGCTATTTCAGCCCACTACGACAAAAGGAAACGCATAAGAACTGTTGAGATGAGCCTGTTATCACCTCACATCGTATAACCCAGTAAAAATGTGAAAAGCAGGCATTATTTACAGGTTCAAGTGGCCAAGAAAGATACAGACAAGTAACTAACAGGTGATCCATCAGGGGCATGACGGTGTCCAAAGGCCATAGTCTATTACAGCTTGTCGTCTGATTATAAAAGAAAGCCTCAACACATCACCTAACATCGGATACATGTTTCTGCTTTACTGCCTTGAAGAAACGAATTCACACTATAACGACGAATCACAGTAAGTTCCATGAAGTTTTCTGCGCACTTTGCGAGATTACAACTGGGGTAATACAGTCACAACTTTTAAACAACTTGAAGTGGTGCCCAGTTGGTTTTGTTACGTTAAACGCACAAATATGTCAGTGAATGTCATCTGCCAATGAGGTCGCGTTTAGGTACTTCTACCAAGAAGGTATTTGGTGTGATTACGCTCAATATAAGATCATCTCGGCCAGGTCGGTTGCTTCGTAATAGGTCGATCATGTCCTACGATTTCACATCGTTTGCTACTTCTGGTACTCAGCCGGAATTCGTTAGTTCGGCACTGCTCCAAAGCTTACATGAGTTATTGAAACGCATTGTTGTTCACTGATGCACGTTGAAACCGCAGCATCGATTCAACTGCAATGTTTAAAAAAGCTACATTAGTACATTTACCGGACCGAATCAATTTTGTGACAGTGATAACTCTATAGGTGAACCTAATATTCTGCAGTTATTTTCCAGATAAAACTACTACTTTTGGTCACTTTCAAATTGGTGTTCTTCAGCGCACTCACTTCTTCTTCGGTGCACATGCATATACATACTACAGGGCAGGTACCGACAGATGTATACACACACATGCTTACGCTCTGGGTATGCAACGTCGATTCAACCCGCGTTCGTTCTGACCGATATAAAACACTTTCGCACTCCAGGATATAGTTTGACAGTACTAGCACGATCGCATTTTGAAGACTGACAACTGGTTTGATAAATCAATAATTGTTTTGCAGATCTTGTGTTTCTGTGGACCTTTTAGCCAGCACATTTTCACAGGCGGCATCATCCTCGAATTCCGCTCTTGTTAGAATTAGTCGGTATTACATACATCTACCACGACTGGAAGTTAAAATCTCGTTGTGTCTTCTTGAAACAATCATGTTGGTCATCACGTCGTTGGTTGCAAACTAGACACGACTGAATTATCACATATGAACACTCAACCAACTTCGCTTGTGCGTAGTGATCAGGTTGCCCATAACCCTCAATGGAATCACAGTTGCTGTCCTGTTAACTCAAGTCGGCGCTTTCATAACCGGAAATTTCTCTCCAGATTAAAATCGCAGAAATCTAAAACTGAGGAGCGGTATTTTGATTACCGATAAATGGTGTGGGATGTTTGTTCACTAAACTGTTTAAAACTGCAAGGACCATTCAACTTATGCCCATAAAAATTCACTCTCACGCTCATCAGTTTGTCAGTAATTACCAAATGCGTTCAGAATTAGCGGTGCCAGTATACTGGTGGGAGAAGCGTTTTGTACGCAATACGGTAATCTAAGAACGTGAAATGAACAAACGGTAGTATGATCTGGATGTAATTAGTGAAACATGCGTTATCCTATGTTCTAATTCCTGAAGTATGTCAACTAACATAACAGGAGAATGGCAGATCAGTAAAGATGGATTTATGCTTTCAGTGATTTCTTCTGATGTAGTTCTAGACAAGAGATATTTGCGGAAATTAGTAAAGAGAACTCGTTGTAATCAGCGAAGTGTTCAGTGTGAGTGAGTGTTGTTGCTAGATAGACAATGATAGTCGAAACTACTGGTCCTTCGAATGACTGGCTGATGGTCAACGTAGCTACAAAGCTCAAACCAATCGCTTCTATGTGAACACTCTGTTTGTACGTTCTTCTGACGAACGTTGAGTGAGGCATGTATAAACAACGACGCCAAATACCAGAACCAAATCAAGTCGTTGGAAACCGTGCGTCACTCACCGTTCGTCGGAAGAACATACAGTACTCAATTCTGCGTTTCCTCGGTCGTCGAGAGAAAATCGTGTTGTCGATTCGGCCAGTGTACTGAAATCGTTCAGTACTGCGATTTGGCTGATTGATCAAGACGATGTGCAGTTGGTCGACCAATTTGTTTAAATCTGCCATGTCAGGCCGTGGTATTTCGGGGGTCCGAAGATCGAAATTCGAAAATGCCAACCAGAATAATATCAACTGCCGTGTCAACAGCTGCAACTGGTTACGAAATCAAGCAAGCAGCTGTCGATGTTTATTCCTACTCTGGTTCTCATATTGGTAGTGAGCCACGCGCTCACAGAGACGAATAATTGAGTTAAATGAGAAGTACTTTGATGAAGATTTGCAATTAGATTTAGTAGAAATTAAACTGAGACACAGGCGGGAGCTATTAAAGATTAGAAAGGAAACAGAAATAGCCAGTCTGAGGACGCAAACGAAATGCAGTGTAGTAAAATACGTTGTTGGATATCACAGATTACTCCACAGCATCAGACACTCACCTTCCGAATCGGTAGGAGGTGAGGCGCATGCTAACTGTGGGTCCATTGATGCCGCACAGCGTGGAGTGATCTTGGGGATGATTCCTGTAAGGGCAGTCGACCCGACAGAGGGTAGTCTGAATTACGCATTCTCAGACAGTGGTTTGGACACCACATTGGTGAGTCAAGGACCAACTGATCGGCTCAATCTCACCAGAAACCCGTCCGAGTTGGGAGTTATTACAATCAAGGGTTCACAAGTGATCTTGGAAAAGACGGTCGACTTAGAGATTAGCTCGCTTGATGGTGAGGACGAAGTAACAGTCGAGCGTGCGTATTTTGTACCCAGTTTGCAGATGAGATCAAAAGCGAGTGCAATTCGAAACGAAATTTGCAAACAGTCACAATTGAAGGGCGTCCATATCGGCAAAATTCCAGGTAAAAGAGTCAGTAGCGTCATTGGCAATGACGTATCCAAGGCACATTTTGTGCTAGATCAAAGACTACGTGGCACAAGGCAGTCTTATGCACTCAATACGTTCTTAGACTGGATGTTACTGGGGCCGCATGGGTCTTACCAGCGTAAACTGGCTGCTATTAACTGCCTCCAAAGGGTAGACGCATCCCTTGCCGAACAAATTCGAAGGCTCCATAATGCAGAATTTGCCGATACAGAAAAGTTCACGAGTTTTCAATCAGTAGAAGATGACGGTGCAGTGAGCGTAGTTAAAAACACGACGCAGTTGACAAATGGACTGTGCTATTGCGCTGTCTTGGCGACATCCTGAGATGAAGTTAACGAACAACAGGATAGTTGCCGACAAACGATTACAATACCTAAAAAATCTATTTATTCGTGATAGCAATCACCTTTTGCGGAAGCGTTGGAAGAAAGTCCCAGGATGGGACGATCTTATCCATCGAAGCAAAGCCAAGACGTGTAAAAATAAGAACCTGGAGGAGGTTCCACGTTATACTGCACGAGACGTGGCAGATTGTGCGAACGGTGCTCAACTGTACGTGTTTAGTAACGCCTCAGAGACCGGGTATGGGGCAGTGACTCATGCACTATTTTCCCCTAAAGTGGATCAGCTGTATTGCGCATTCGTGTTTGCAGGTGCAGTTACTCTATCACGCCTTGAATTATAAGCGGTAGTTCTAGTGGTGAGAACCGAGACGTTGGTTCCATAAGAACTTCAAATATCTTTCGAAAGCGTAACTTACAGGACCGACTCAGCAGTTGTGTCGCATTACGTAACAGACGCAAGCATTAGATTCAGTGACTCTGTTATTAACCGAAATGTTGCAATACATGAAGGAAGTCTGCCTGAACAATGGAACCATGTTCGATCAACGAATAGTCCAGCAGACTTAGCCTGCCATGGAAGTCGGGTAACGAGGGAATGAAGAATTTGGCTGAAAGGTCCCGATTTCCCACAAAAATGCGATGAATCTTGGTTTGGATGCAGCCCTAAATTGAATGCGCGGACGGAAATCAAAATTAAGCCTCAGCAAGTTTCCACGGTCTGCCCGCTCCTCAGGTACTGCTCAAACTGGTTTGAACTTTTGAAATCGATTACAAGGCTATCGCGTTTTAAGAGATGGCTATTAGAACAAAATGGTAATCTAAGTCACTTTCAGTCACGTACTGGTCCATTGGCAGTCGATGAAATTAAAATACCCAAGAGGGACGTAATCCGCATGATGCAGGGTCAGGTTTATCCTAGTAAAGTTCACCGCTTGAGTGAAAACCGCACTGGCAGAAAACTGAATATGCCTGGACAACTTCACCGTCTTTGTCCACTCTTGATCGATGGTGTGATGTGCGTGGGTGGATGCCTCAATTACGCCTCTTACACAGAGGACCTGAAACACCCAGTAGTTGTCCCGGACAAGTATCTCGTTGTGGACCTAATGGTCCGCCATTTCCATGCTCTCCAGAAACATGGCGGACCTGTTAATGTATTTGGGGCCATTCGTAAGTACTAGTGGGTTGCACACGGTGGGAGCGCCGTAAAAAGAATAATTGTAAAATGCATCAGCTACAGAAGACAATATGCAATACTGTGTGATCAGCGGATGGCACCGCTGCCTGAGGCTAGAGTGGAGGCAGGCCGGTTTCAATTTGGGCAAAATGGATATAAGACAAATTTGCAGTTTGGATGGAGTCGAGTAGGAGAGCTTTAGTCCCGTCGAGAATGTAGGGTGGTAGTCATAGGAGACGACTTTCATCTAATTACACCCTTCGACATATGGGACGCCTGAGAGATACACTCAAAGAAAGCCGAGGACGACCGTCTCGTCAAATGTGCCTTTGAGGTGTGCGTCACCGCACTCCTTCATGCGTTTGTTTACTATTTGTGAGCGATTTAGGTAAGATTAGGGAGAACCAGAATTTGAATTGTGACATCTTCGTCGATTGGCACCTGAGTGAAATTTTGACGGTGGGTGTAGGCCATTTTCGGAAGTCAAAATTCCTTTCGATTGATACTGTTGAACTCTGCCATTTGACCCTGCCTAACTAGATGCCTATTGTTATTCTCACAACCCGCGTCTAGTTTTACTGGTTGCTCCATCCTGCCTCTCTCAATTATCAAACCTCACTCAGCTGCCCACACACCTACTGTTGTCTGCCAGTTTGAACTTCTCCACTCGCGTGAATACGGCTTTCCTATGGGCCGCCGTGAAACTGTTACCGACTAATCGATCTGCCAGAAAGCCGGCTATTTAGAAACGCATTAGATCGATCCGATCGCATTTTGTCGGTTCGTCCTTTCCTGTCGGTCGCCTGTACTTGTACTTGTCGTGCCTTTTGGACCCTTGACGGCCTATTGCAGCTCACCATTGTATCTTATCCCACAAACGCAAACGAACTGAGTGCTGTACGTTCTTCCGACGAACGGTGAGTGACGCATAGTTTCCAGCGACTTGATTTGGTTTTGGTATTTGGCGTCGTTGGTTACACTTGCGTCACTCAATGTTCGTCGGAAGAACGTACATTATTCAATTGTCAAATATTATGAGAGTTCAAGTCAAATGATAAATAAATACGATCCAAAAACTGTCAAAAAATTAGTTACAATTGACAACAATTCACATCTTCAGAGCCACTACAAGTTATCTGTGAAACGCTCCGACGTTTTAGCCAGCCAGGTTTATCATGGCAAAAATCTGAATAATTTCACTTCTTCCTTGTCTGATTTGTATGGCACGAATGAATTGCATAGGCTGAACCGAAAATGGATACAAATGTAATTAGGGAAAGCTGCCATCTGTTTTGCTGTGTTCTCCCACCAAATCATGAGACAGCTACACAAATCAAGAGCACTTGCTAACAGAAAATATTAGAACATAAGCGAATAAAACAAATGTAACTATTTTCCAAGTTTTTAGAGGAGATTCAACAACGAAAACTCCCAAGGAAGAGAACGCTCGAGACAAAAGTTTTCATACAGATTGAACATCGTCCACAACTGGTCGCAGCTGTCGCATTCCCATGAACTTTTCAGTCGGCCAATTTTGAACTGCACATGCACTAGACTCGAGTTTCGCCCTCGTTAGAGCTCGTCATTGCCAAAAGCTCCTACTACACGTCAGTAAACAAAATATCGTTCAACCAGTTAATGATTTCTGTGATTTCCACTTGGAAAGAAGTTCTAGTCGAGGGGTCATCGATTGGAGTTAACAAACAGTAACTGTGTCTCCTCTCGAGGCGATCGGGCAACTTGATCATTACTCACAGGCGAAAGTGGTTGGGTGTTCACATATGATAATTCGGTCGTGCAACACGTGAGGTCAATAGCGCAGTGGTAAACACAGTTGTCTCATGTAAGCGCATTAATGACGAGCTGAAATGAGAGCGAAACTGGAGTCTGGTGCCTCTGCTGTTCGAAATGGGTTTACTGGAATGTCTATACGAATGCCACAGCTGCGATCAATTGTGGGTAATGTTCAATCTACATGAAAACCGAAATTTCCTGGTACTCATCAGTAACCAAAGTTTTCCTCCAGAGAGCTGCAAGAACTGTTCACAGCATGGAGTTGATAAACTTACAGACCACAGAATCAGCTATCTTTCTTTGGGGAAAGAATACCTTGGATCGAAAGTTGACCAAATTGAAGGTTTTCAATGTCGGTTGTTTGCTTTCGCTCTAAGCTAGATTTCAGCTGATAACTAAATTTTTCTCATGGTGTTTCGCTGCTGGCATACTCCGATGCGTCAGTTAGATTTTACAATTGACGTACAAGTGATACGATTTTGACGGTATAGTAGCTAGTTTAAAATTGTGTACTTTTTAAATACTGTCGATTACTCTGCTAAAATTAGGTAATTTCTCATAGAGAATGAATTTGAAATAGTCTAAATCGTTCTGTAAGCTAACTTGGTTGTGGTTGAGGTCAGGTAGTCATGTTGGTGTAGAAATAAGTCGTAGATATTTGTTTTATCGGAATGACCAATAACCTTTGCCTAACAGTGTCTCACTTCTGGGACAAATGGCATTAATGTGGACGGACGGAATCGATTACCACCATTCCTTACCAGAGATTTAAAACGGTAGATAGATTTTGGTTCGTTAGAGCTCTGTTCTGACTAAATGTCAAACTATTGTGCTACTGGGACAGGCTTGCTGATACTACATTGAATAGTTGCAGTTCACTATCCGCACGCATGCTTTTTCAACCGGTCATTAGGGAAGAAAAACCTGACATGAAAGTCTTCGCAAACGGTAATTCACTATACGGAAGTAATTAGGTAACAAGTGAGTTGTCAGATATTTTGGATTAAACTTATGGTCAGGTCGCCCGGAAATTATCATACAAATACAAAAAGACATGCTACAAAATAAATTGCTGATCGTATCATTTTGGAAGGGTAAACCATTGCATGCCTGACCAGCAGTTATTACAATAAGCGCCACGTAATGAAAGAACATGCGATTCAGGATATTCTTTTCATATAAATTCGCAGAAGTTGATGTTGGCGACTAAACATATTTTTGACTATACTTCGCGAATGCATCATGCGTAAACCAAATAACTACTTTCTAAGCACGCAACGTTTCCTATCACTCATCGTTCCAGCAATGACTCCGCAATGAATTGTTAGATCGCTTCCAGTATCTATTCAGTTAGGTAGTTGATTTCAGGGAACTTTATGGCATACAATTTATCCAACTGTCAGTATCATTATCAATTCGACGGAGATCATTTTTCTATTTAAAAAAACACCAGCAATCTACTCTAATAATTTTGACTTAGAAAGGAAATAGCTATGAACTATGTGCGATAATTGCGGCACAAGCATATGACCGCATTCCCTAATACAAACCTTTGTATCCCAAACTTATATTCCTATATATACTAACAGAGCCAGAAAATAAATTGTTTTTGCTTGATCTACATTAGTTTTCACCTCTTTGTCTTCCATAAAGCGGCAGGTCTGTTATTTTGGCCAGATTATTTAGCCAAATCTCACATTGTTTGTGGGTGTATGCCAGTCTACTAACAAACAGCAATCGATCTCTACCAAGTTAATCGGTATCAGACTTTCGTATTTTCGAGCACTAGTCCGTTTGTTGGTGCTGGTGTAGAGCGAGTGATTTTGCCATTTTTCATAAACAAGGCTTAATCTGGATTCTGCTTTTTCAACCAACTAACTAGAACATGCATGCGGATTGACTTGACGGCGTCTTCTCAATGCACACTCTATGCAGCAAGCCGTTTCGACACACCCATTTTACGGATAACTGTACTTTCAAGTAGCATTTTGACGTGATCTAGGGGAACGACTATATAACCAGCATATGCCGCAGCCCCTTTGCTGCCTTGATACACAATACAGTTTGTTAATCACGTGATATATCTCACGCTAAATCATCGGGTAAGTATACAGGTTTACTTTACAATGCTAATATTTTGTATAAACCTGAAGCATTAAGCACCGTGTCGTTTGTTTGATTTTAGCATTCAACTTGAGCTCCCATCGTCTCACATTTCGTGCATGACTGATTTGACATAAGTCAGCTGGACTATTCACAGCAATGCGATGTAAATATCGTCAATGGAAATGGTCTACAAGACAACGTCTTCCGTTATTAGTTGCATGAGTTTCAAATTACATCTCCTGAATTAAATTGAATTCGGTTCAGATGTTTCGGTGTACTTCGTTTGCTGAAGAAAACAGATCAAAATAACAGATATCTTTAGTGTCTCGTGTGAATTGGAGCATGGTAGGATAGCTGCCAATTCTGTTAATCACTGTGGTTGCAGTTTTCTTCTGGAGAGTTTATTGTCAGAATGCAAAATAATTTGTGCCCTTTGTTAGACCTCACTTGACAAATGCTTCCGATGAGAATCTGACATACTTCTTGTATTCCGAACGACCCAAAGCTGTTGCAAGTATTTGCAGACGAACGAAAAATCCACAAACATTCGGCCTCTGCCTGAATGCCTAAACCTAAAAACAAGCACCTAATCTCAAGTTGTGAAGCAACCTCAAAGCCGAATTTGAACAGATAGTAGCACACAAATATTGATTGTTTGCGCCAACAGTCGTGCCTTTGGTGACTACTCTTATGAAGTTTACAATGTGTATGATTATACATCACTTCAGGCAGGTTGGTAAACTCATGACTACGGTGGAGTAATGGAATATTTTCAGTTATGTGAACTGAACAGTACTTACCTGTGACAATAATTTTTTGCACTCCGATAAACTATTAAGTATGACTCCTCTAATAAAATATATCATACCCGAGCTTCGTTGCTGTCAAAATTCGTCAGGAGTACGTATCCATACAACTACCGAGAGTTCAACTCCTGTAAATCCTTTACGAGGCAATCGTATTGATCATCGTTCAATTGAACTTACATTAGGAAGCACTAAATGACATATAATCGAATGACATGCACATGAATACGAGGTCAGATACTCGATCTGATATTTTCAGAAGGATACCACTGTATTTTTGACTGTTAAGCTGCACAAGGACTATTGACGACTGGGAACCGCGAAGCTTCTGCGAAATGCTCCAATGAAACACAAAGGAACTACACAATTGTGCAGATTCGGGCACCTTGGATTTTTAAGTGTCCTACATGAAATCTGTTGTCATAAACTTATTCTCAATGTGGGTATCAGCTTGATCCTGGAGCAAATTTGATTTATCCCCGGTAGGCAGTCTCATGAATATGGTTACCTTTTAGACCAGCAGTACAGTATCGGATGAACACAACTCTCTCAAGCTAACTAGCTGTGATGGGCTAATTATGTTGTCAGAGTGTACCGTAGATACTAGGGACGATTTGTGCCAACGGTTTTGAAGGTTTCAATCTTAAAGTACTGACCCTAAATCTTCTGTTGCCTACATTCGTTCAACAACCCCATGAGCACTGCAATAAGACCTACTGACGTTTCCAAGTGCAAGTTGAATGTGCCAAAATTATGTTGCCATCTATTTTACAGCACATAAAGCAGCAACTTCAATTTGCGACCTCTTTTCAAACAGTAACTGGTGGCTTTACGCTTAAATGATCTGTGAACGAACCTAATCGACGTCAACTGGCTGCATAACAGTAGTAGACCTACATGATGTCGAATGCTAAACGCCGTCGAATAAGTCCACGTAACACTTTGTCATTGTTACAGCGCTCTTGAATTCAGGTCATAATGTAGACACATCAAAAGCTGGGTAAAAAATTGGGCCTTGTGTCGAACAAGAAGGATGCAATAAAGTGAAATTTGTGAAAACTTATTACAACACACCAGACTGGCACGCACAACGGTGTGTCGACCATGAATCGACGCATAATATATATAAGGCACACATAAACCTCTCCCTGTCCATTGTGCAGATATTACAGTGAGTCCAGAGGCGAGAAGGTAACATAATCATTTAGTAAGCAACCGTAGAAGCATTTTTCAAAAAGGAATTATCCAGAAACGCGAGATTCATCATGAAGCGGAAGAACAACATTCTAGTTTACTAAATGTAATTATCCGAAATAAAATTGACCGATCACTCTTTACAGGTCTAAAAGTCTAACTGATTATATTCTGCAATTATTCAAGAACAAAAACAGATCATTTACACATAGATTATGCTATCCGATTTGCTTTGATAAATTCCCCAATCATTTGAGCATAAATGGTTTTTGAGTATGGGTTATATCACATCCGACTATAGTGCTTGTAAACTACAGATAAGACTGTTCCGTAGAGACGAAGTGAACTGTGTAAAGATTTTTAATTGTAAAAATTTAACCAAATTTCACACAAAAGTTGTTGTATTACTAAATGCTCTTGAGAACAATGTAACCGACATCTGTGGTCGCGTTATCTTGTCTAGGATCATGGAAATCGGTGAAAAATGCAAATTTCTTTCTATTGGGGTAAGAAGGAAAAACAAAACCGTTTGTGAATCTGGTGTTTTTTTTCGGATGTGTGACAAACTTTTAACGAATGCAGAACAACTCTTCTGTGTGCGATTACAGACAAAATTGCTCCGACTTCGACATTATAGGCAAGGAAAATGTATGGATTCGAAATATAATTTAAAGACCGTATGTACATTAGAATTGAACGAAACCGCAATAAGGCTCCTAAAATCATACAACAGAAAGTCTGTGAAGTTTATGCAACTAGCTTTCAACGTAAATTGTGCTTACTTAAATTAACGAAATAAACTGCCTTATTCTGACCAGTATTGAACAACGTGCCCAAACGTGTCAAATGCTCTCTACCAGCTGAGCTACGAAGTCACGTCGGAAGCTCAGAAATTTCACATTTGGACTTAGTTGCCCATCCAACCAACTGTGTCATATGGAATCCACCAAATGATTCAGCCGATTGACTGCCCTAGCACGATTTCTTTATCAGTACATGCTGGAATCCACCAACGCCACTGATGAGCATCTCCATTGTACAACTGATAAGCTGATTTTGTAACTAGGTCCAAATGTGAAATTTCTGAGTTTCAGATTATAAGCTTTGGAGGATTTTGGCAAGCCAATAAGTAATGTATGCGATGATTTCAACGGATTTATAACCCTCTTTCTTACTACAGTCGGTCTCCATAAAACTGCGGATATACCTTCACGTGTTGACCCACTTCTCGGTTTAGCTTTCCTTAGCAGTGCGCGATTGCTTATTGTAAACTGGCTCATTCTATTTCATGACCTCGTCTACACTGTCACGGTGTCGTTTACAATGACTTGCAGGAAAACACAAAAAGTCTCCTCACTTGTTGTGGAGGTCACAGAGTTGGATGTCATACTTAAAATTGCAGAAGGCACAAAGAGGGGACATCTGTTCATGACGCCTCGTCTGTTCACTATAATCACATAAAAATCTATCCGAATTTCTACTTTTGTATGTGTTACATTTAAAAGATATTATTCATCTATTTGAACAGATTTTCTTTCTCATGCTGTAAAAGATTCTGCAAGAGGAATGCAAAAGTTTAGAAACTACATGCTTATTCTTCAGCAAAATGCAGGCGTGAATTGCACTGTTTGAATTCTGCATAAATCCACACATTACCGGGTGACAAAAGCAAAGCATGAAAGTGCTAATTGGACTGAACTTTCCTGCCAAATGAATTATCAGCTCCGGTAAGGTTTTACTTTTCCACCGATTCTCCTATCCCAATTGCGACATCAGTTGCTTTCGAATGGCATGTACAGTTGAAGTCCGGCTTAACACTGACAGTTCTTAAGCAAGGTAAGAAATTTTATGCCACACTTTAGTTAGGTTATTAAGGGTGCTGTTTTGCAAAATGCGAATTTGTTGCCTGTTAGATAACATCACGCATCGCACTACTTCATAGAAAAGAATCGATCAAGTTTCTTCTGATTTCGTGCACGTCTACGGTTTTGAGCGTTTTTTGTAAAACTAGTCGCAGTTTGAGTGGAAAGTAAAGTGGTCATCATGGTTTCTAATCAAATTGTCTATCGTTGTTCGCACCCAACCTTTGACGACCTCTCCCATCTAGCATATTTACATATATCGTTGCGTGATGTAAAGTCTAGAATAGTCCGAACACATTTCAGACTTCAGCGACATGTTTCAATGTGTTGAAATGAAGACGTTATTTCAAAATCTGAGAGAATCCGGCATTTAAATTTTATTTGAAGATCTCTTTTGCCAATTGACCTAACTTGGTGCCTATCACTTATCTCTACTCACCGCTGTTTTTGGTGCACTAGAGGGTGCCATTCTGTTGCTGTCCATATCTTAAATGTATAATGTAAGCGTGCCAGTTTACAATCACGCTTTTATAATCAGTTATGCATGGGAAGTATTGTATTGTATCAAACGCACAACTCGGTTATTCCCCCCCTATCTGGATAGTTTAGCCCAACTACCAAGTGGCAGCACGTTTTCTGTTTCTCAACACAACCAGTTTCGTCTAAATTTTGCGCCTACATACGAGACAAAGTCAAGGGGAACTTTTTGAGACATGATTCTTTCTCAAAGTATATAGCAGACTTCCATCTCAGCTTCCTTCCGATAACTATCTGATGTTTTTGTTGAGCACAACAAGATACACCCACCTCATGTTAACAATGTCTTCACCAAAGTCAGAAAACTTTCATTCTGGGTTTGGCGGTTATGACCAATTTTAGTTCATATCATTTCCTGAGTCAATCCATCAATGCCGGTGTGTATCTCCAATGAGTGTTTTGTCAAACAATAGTTTCTCCTGGCCTCGTGCGACGTATTTTGCATTTTTTGTCAGATTCCTAAAATGTATTTCTCGCTGTTGTAGTATCCTCTGTAAACAAGTCGTTACTTTTATTGTTTCTCACCATTTCACAATCAGAGGAAGCTTACCACGGAAAAATCTCAGGGAACTCTTACCTATAATCAGATTTTTGCAGACATGTTTCGGTATCTTTCGCCATATCGTAGAACTAGCAGTTATTTTCATATCCACGGTCATATTATTCTTTGGTCGTTCCCTGTGTAGCTCAACTTCTGCACAAACCTATCTCTCCTAGGAATAAACTAACCAGGAATCTCCATAAGTTTTTGTTCTCAATTGATATCGTTTATGGCCGTTCGCTAACTCTGTCACGGTGTTTGTTATTGTTAGTATTATCAATGTTATTATTGTTATTTTTTTTAATTCAAGTCGTTTCAGTCACTTTTCTTAATTTAGTGAAGATGTGAGTATGCAAGAAACTGAAAATTCACCTTTTCTCATGCACAGAGCATATTACTGACTTGAAATTGACTTGACCGAAATAACTTTGTCAAGAAATGTACACTCTACATTCTTTGCTACCAGGTAATTGGGTGAGTGCAATTGAGTTGCCAAGCTATACTCCATTTTTATGTACTTACTAAAAGCTACTCAGTTCTTTTGAGTGACCGTGGAAGTTAAAGTCAAATACAACAGTTAGTGCACCCTAACGTAGGTAAACTGGAAGATTCCATATAATTCAGCTTTGAATAGGTACTGACAAGTCAGACTTATGCTATCGGCAGGCTGATTGATTAGTGCTTTATTTGGCACGGTTGTGGTGAAAAGTATTCATCCCGTGTTTTTTGTAAGCTGTTGTTAGTTCTGTACCTCGTAGAGCCATTAGGGAGACCAGTTTGCTCGGCTTAATGATATTTGTGTACCCAGAGTGAAGTTTGCTATGGCTTGATTTTATTATAGAAGTCTAACTTATTTGATTTTTAACAGCGGTATCCAAAGTGAATGAAATTCTTAGTAAGCGGGACCAATATGTAGATTTGATTGAAATTATTTAGTGTCCAAACTTTACTTTTCAGATGGAATAAACCCCAGAACTTGAATATTGTATCAATGCTATGCAAACCATAGTATATTGATTCATTACTGTACCCTGCCCCTGAAATTCTCCTAAAACATAAGCCGTTTCGTATCGAAACGTAACTGTTCCGGCTAACGTGAACCCTACACTGCAGTGCTCAACGATCAGCGGTAGTGTAAACATTATGGCCTACTGTGCTAGTTGGCCACAACAAATGCCATCAAATTTGCTGAGTACATTACACCGTTCTACAAAAGCATTCTCTCACAAGGACCACTTTTACAAGATAAGACATGATTTCTACAGAAGTTTCATGTTATTATTACTGGTAGTACAGAGGTATTAGTACTGTGGAAATTTTGAAAGAACGCCTTCTTATCGAGCAACAGATGGTACACATGAAAATTTGTTCATTTCTCGACGCCTATTTGTTCATATCTTCTCTACTGGGGATGCTGATGAAACAAAAACTAGGAAGAGGAAGAAAGTGTGGTTGGTAAGGTCCTCTTAGTTGCAGATATGAGGTTAAGTGGAATGAATTTAACTGTGGATTCGCTGTTAATCTACAAGTTAGTTTGATTGCATGTTCTAACAATGTGGGGGTGCAACTGCAAGCACTTGTAGTACGACTGAAGTCAACTCGTAAAATAACACGTCACGACGAAGGAGCTCTTTTGTGAAAGATGTACCAAATTAGAAACCATCCTATACAGTTGTAAAGGGGTGAAACGCACGAGTCCACTGAATAACATATACCCCAGCAAATTGACGGATTTTCGCGTTCGGTCTGGGAGGTCGGTGCGAGGGGAGCTATTGTGTCAACCAAGTCATAACCAAACACTTGAATACGAATGTAAAATGTGTTATTGAATTGTGCTGATCATTGTCTAAAGTCACTGTGGAGCTACCTGTTTGCGGTTTGTTGTACACTTCTGATTTTTAAGACTTACACAAGTTGTATTTTTTCATCAACACGTTGCTTTCTAAATGTGTTGACTACATTTTAATTAGAAGTTTCTGTGGTTGTCAATGGCTCTTGTGAAATTAGCGAAATTGCATATTTTCCAATTCATCATCCTGGACATTTATAGACATTGAAACTTCCTTCCTTCGCATACCAAGCGCCGGGATTACGTCGACTGCGGTCTGCCTTCTATTGACTACATCATCATTTTTAGAAAGCAGAGTAGGCTGCAAAATATTTTTGAACGTTATCTACAACGTTTTCACGTATATCGTTCTACTGTTACAATGGCTGTACCAGTCTGTGGACCTGTCGAAAAAAGATATTTTTTCAAATACTAGTTTTTAATAAAATCCGGAACAATTTTACATAACTTTCATGTTTGCTATAAATTTGTGGACAGAAAGTTTTCTATTCAGATCATCTTCCTTCCCTAAATTGTACTGGTTATTTGTGCTCAAAATGACAGATATCAAACCGGTTATTTCGCAATCACGGAAAATATTGTTTCCTGCCGGATTCGAACCAGCTACAGAAGCAGCATATCAGAACGTAACAAGTTCTGAACTGAGAAGCTAGGTCCAGCTCTCAGAAATCTTATATTTGGACCCACTTTCCACTCATTCTACTAGAATCTACCTGATGATCCAGTGAATTGATTGCTAAAGCAAATAACTCAATCGCCTCACGCTTGAATCCACCAACCCCATTTTTAAGCAATAAAATTAGATCATTTATAAGTAACATGGCAGATTACACAACTTAGATGTAGCCAAATTGCGAAAAAGTATTCACGATTATCACCTGGCTCTAACCTACATTTAAGGAAGCAGCATAGTGTGCTTTTGCTGGATTACCATGTAACATCCATGTGGACACGTACATCAACATAGTTGTATATTCACGTTGAGTATTTATCGTTTGCGTGAATAATCTCGGTACTCTGCTAATTTTTAAATGATTTTGAAAGGACTGGCTGGCGGAATGTTGATGATGGGCAGCTAAGACTGTCTCACAAGCGAGTAGAACGTCAAACAAACAGACAGAAAAATATTTGATAAAGATTAATTTTAATCCGTTACTTCGGAAACAACTGTCACGGAAATTGACGCGATCAAGAATGTGCACTTGAAACCGAACGGAAAACTGCAGTTACCAACAACTTTTGGGCGGTAAATTACGTTCATGAAATCGATACAACTGGTAATGAAATACAGTCACAATTAAATGACCGACTGCGCTTATAAGCAACGTTAATGTTTGTGGAATCAAGTTAGCAGTTGGTTACTTCTGTTACATAAGTTACTCGAAGGATCCAGTTAAAGTTTAAAAGTGACCAAACACATATTCAAATTTTCCTCTTTGGTTTTACGTTATTGGTCTTCATGTGGACATGATTAACTGTAATCCATGAAGAATTAACCATCCCAAAGACATACACTAAAGAAGGTAATTTATCAACTCTCGGCCAATATCTTGGTAGTTCATATCCTGGGCATTTTCAAAGCATCGTGACAAATAACTGTTTTTGACTTAAATGCTATCCATTCCTGATCTGTCTTTCATTTAGCAGTTTCCATCTAAACTGGAAGCCAACTTTCCTATGGTAGGTCTTATAGAATGCATGACAAAAAACAGCACTGATTTTCACTAACTATTTTATGCAGTAATTACTCGCAGAGAGAACTTTCACCTTGTTTTTCTTAATGCATGAAGGAAACGGTTTTATTGTTACATCTTGTTTTATATTATTCTAACTCACTTTATACGTTTTATCTGACTCATGACATCAAAAAGCTCTGCAGAGATTTTTGGGACACGTGATAGTCCACTCGACTATCGCGCATGAAGTACAGTTTGTCTAATCAGTCACAGTATATTCGGAAGGATTATATATAAGAGAACTGACTGAAAGTAAACACAAAATTTATCACGTAGACCTTTAGTAAAAGCCAGGTAACAGTAATATATAATCCGAAGTTGGGAAGTAAGGTAAATAGAACTTAGGGCTATTAAACGCTTATAGTAAAACAAATGTACGTATTACATCATTTCATTTGTATTGTCAATTGCATTGTATGTAACAATAGAGGCAACTCAAGAAGAATCCGAGAATATTGTTATGAACCACAGTGACAAGGTACATGATAGCAACGGTGGCCAGACGGTGATGACGACTTGTCTGGGAGGCATATCCCCATTTGCTAAACCTACTTGCCCAGACGTTGTGTAAAGTAGCGGCTACGCTTCAACGGATGCATGAGCAAATGTAAATCAGGATCCGTCTCAGCAAGTTCATCATAGTCATCATATTGACTGTACGGATTCCTCAATTGAGCACCGATGCCATAATAGGCCCGTTCCGGTTTGACTGGCCCGCCATGAATAGAAGAGGTCGTTATGAATACGATGAGTACGAAGAACAGCGACACTCGGGCAAAGGTTGATAACGCGTTCATCATCGTGTTATGTAAACAGGCTAAAATGCACATCAAACTTTTCTGAAGCTTTCTTCACAGTTTATCATCTCATGATATCAATAAAATCATACTTAACAAAGAGAACTAGGATGTTATAGGAATATGTGACAAGTTCCTAATCAGCCTGTTCTGGTTCGATTTTGATCTGAATCCCAATATTGTGTAAACGGAAAATTCTCCAAATGCTGCACACGCTGATTAAGTCATGATGTTCTTCTAAAATAGCATATTTCCTTGCTTCCCATCACTCAGCTGGTGAGAACAAACCGTGCGCTAAGACTCAACAATCGAACGTCTAAGGGATGTTTTATTAACTCCATGGGGAACTTCAGTTGAACTGTTACTGGATTAGTCTTTCTAGAACGAGTACGGTGAACGTGGATGGTTTAACGGTCAGGTAACTACATGAAACAATGTTGGCAATGTGGCTAGAAGGTAAATTGCCCACACTGCATCGGACATGAACCCAGTAGCGGCAAAAACCATTTATTTGCCACCGTTAATAATGTGACTGTACAAACCTAAAATAATGAGAGTGATATGTAACACTAACAAGGCACTAGGCCAGAATCCCCACAATAGGTGACTGAGGTACAGAGTCGTACAGAGTGAAATCATTTTCTAACCGTTATTCTAGTTTGGCTGGCTAAACTCAAATCTGTTTCTCTGAACTAGCATACGCTAGTTAGCACTGGCCCCCTCAGTGGAATTTGATAAAGCGAATGAATACGGGTGCATGCTGATAACTTCGGTGACCGTGATAAAATAGAACGTTTCAAAAAATATTAAAACCCGCACAGACTAAATAAAAGATACCTGAATCATATTTAGACAGATGATCTTCTGTTTCGCCCGGTAATGAAACTAACAGTATACCAAAAAAGAACGGTATGCGAAAAAATTAGCTGCGGTTGGTGACAACACAATGTTAGATTCAGTTGTTTTAACACAATGTACAACCAGGTTTATCAATGAAAGTCACGAGTGGAACCGAATACGTTCACTTACCGATGTTCGAACAGGGCACGATCGGTGGAATTTGTGAGAATGAACGATGGTCCAGCCAATGCCTTTTTATATTAGTGCTCAAGTGGCTGGATTGGGCAAGCAAATGGACGAATAGATGAGCCGATAACCGACATGTTGTCAGCAAAGGGGTGTACCTTCCGATTCGGATTAGACAACTAACATGTCCTTTCTATCGTTGTTTGTTGCCTGTATTCGTCTGCCTTTTGAGTTGCCCATCAGCAACATGATTAAAAAACTGAACAAAATAGACCATTTAAAACGGTCAACTGAGCGAAATACCGGTTACAAAGTAAGTTCTATGTTGCATTCGGTTCAGCTACGTCCGGTTTGGTTCTTTTGTTACAAAATTAGACAGGATCCATTAATGGCTTACATTGTACAGACAGTGAGTTCGCTTCTGTTAATAGATTCACCCCGTTTCTACCAAATACTAGATATTTAAAACGGTCCTATACAGTTATTTAATGGGTTAGGTAGCCGTGGATATTTGCTGATATTTCATTTTCAGTTACCGTATAGAAAAATTTAACGGTAACGTTTTTACAGAACTGTTCACGCAAAAATTTGTACTACGCAATTACGACTTTCGGGGAACATTTTGCCTGGACTTCTCAAGTACGAGCTTAATCATGTAGTAAGTGAACAGTCAAACCGCTTAATAAAACAGCACAACATTAACCCTCGACAGCAAAATATGCAACTTGGATTGACCTGAAACGAACAGTGAGTGGAGGTTTTCTTGTTTATTATCAAACCTTCGATGTTGATGACTCGTTTATCCCGAACGACCAAACAATCTTAACTAAGTCGAGATAGCTCGGCTATATCCGTTGATAACTACAGGAATTTAAAATTTCACTCGTTAGTACAGCACTTGGCACCTAACAGATCTACAAATGAAACAGAAATGGACTTTATGCTCGAATTTAAAGAGTATACAAGAACTGTTTGAACGATACCAACGGAAATTTCTTTGCTGGTGTATCAAAAAATGAAGACTGTAGCTTCGCCGATGTAATATCAAATCTAGCAACAAGTGAAATAGATTGAATGTCATTTTTCTTAGAAATTACTGGAATACATAGTTCAGGCGACAATAACGATTAGTCCGATGCTGGAGTTAGTGCTATCGTAACTTTAGAAAAGACAAACTTGTTCTTCACGAATGGGCTAACAAATTATAATCAGTAACCGATTGCGGTGCGTTTCCACTGACTGTTGTGAGATCTAATCGAATGAAACCGCTGTGTTCGAACAAGTTAAATTACCAGTAGACACAAATTGCATGACAGGTTTTCTAATGAATTGCCGTTTTGGCACATCTGGCTTCCAGTACGGCTGTCAGCCAACTACCTGTGAGTCCTACTGGTATGATGTGCACAACGAAATATAATGGCCTTCAATTAACCCATAGAATTGGCGGCCCTTCCGGAAGATCATTGAAATGTATGTTTATGGCACACTGGAACAATTCGTGGAAGTTTTGAAATGAAATAGAAAGATAAAATCACACAAACTTTCTCCAAATACACAACAAACATTAATTGTAGGATTATTAATTATACGGTCAGTTTTTATATATTGGTAATTAAAACACATGTAATAAAAACAAGTAACAGTACTTTTTAGGTGCTTACATCCGTAACTGTTCGGTACAGTGGGTATCAAAACATTATCATTATAGATTATACGGTAACAGAAGTAATTAAAAAAGTTTAATTGTCATAGTTTATTAGTGCAACATGGCAAATATAAATGCCAAAGAATGAGAGTGTGCTCCTGCACAAGATTTCATCCTTGAACGTGTACGAGGAGATTCTGGATATTCTTAGTTTGTAGATGACGAAAAGATTAGTCACAGTAGTCAGATTCACGTAGTTATCATGCTTTGTTTTCGAGTCTTATCCCACTCTTACCCCCCATTTCCCGAAGTCCAGTGCTTACGAAATTTATCATAATAAAATTCTGTTAGTTTGTTGACGGTGATCGTCTCATGAGTAGTATAACTGTTCTTGCCTAGAACTAAACTTTATTGAAGTAATAGGTTATTTTGTCATGATACGTCATTGGCTGGTGTAATTAAAAACAATGAAATGTCCATGAATTCTGTGTATCGTTGTTATATACGGTTGAACAGACAGCATCGTTTAGCAGCCATGGGTTATTGGCACTAGGTCATGGCTCTCACCTTGGATAAGTGCTGTGGATAAATACATAGCATTCTTAAGCGTGAGCAAACGTTGAAATAGAAACACATTGCGGAACTTATGAACGGTCTGCCTGGGGGTTAGCGTCACTAACTGTAAACAAAATCATTTATAATAGAGAAGGTCGAGTACATTCCATTTTAAAGATTGCTTCACACTCCCCTTCGCTTACCTGCTTGACCAACCGAAATTCTGAGAGAAATTTACGTTAAAGTTTTTATTACTAACGTCACTATGATCACTTATACTAACAGGACCTGAAATTAAGAGCACGAGTAAAGACTGGGTGCATGTGCAATTCATGTATCTTTCCCCCATAGTGAATTATATTTCGTTGGATAGTAAACGTAATCAAAGTTAACTATTAGTAATTCAACATCAGTGCAATTTTGCTCATCCGATCAGACGTCGTACAAGTTATTTAATCGCATCATGTCAATTGATTCAATTTTGTTTTCCAACCGAAGCAAACGTTCCAGAACACATCATTGAGTTCTAATACAATGTGCCTGATCGATGGCAACACTTTATTTGCAGGCTTTCCACTATTGGCAAGAGGTAGGTTTCTGTGAAAAAATTTTCTAGCTGGAACATATCTTGGTATATCTATATTGTGCACATAAATGTAGAACATCTGTTTCGTTGTTGAAGGACTGTCCAACAGACTACATGATCGATTTGTGAAGAACATTGTTGGAGACCTAGTTCTAGACATGAATGAAATGTAGATGCCTGGTGCTATTGTCGGTACAAGCAAGTACCAGCGGTATGTCGATGATATTTCAATGTCGATGATATTTTCAATATTCAACTCCTTACACCTTGTGATCAATTAACTGGCCTTTATCAGATTCTTTCTGCTTATCATGGAAGCCGTCAAACAAAAGGTGAATCTTTCTGGATATCCTATCCTCCAAACCATGAGACTACGCAATACAGCGGACCGATAACACAACACAACCTAGATCGAATATCACTGGCAAACTTTATCGTTTTTTTTGACCTCATAAAGAAGAGACCCAAGATCATCACGTTTTCTTCACAAAGCACAGCAGACATACAGGAATTCGTGCTTACAGGAGGGAAGAAATATTACAGAAGGACCTAGTCGCATGCATATATCCGGAAGAATTTCTCGATGGTTTTGATAAGAGAAACTTAATCAAGATTGATCAACCTGCAATTTCGAGAGAGCAAGTAGTTCTGAATCTGCCTTTCGGAGATGCCCATAACACAACCAACATAAGTCGTAAATTGCAATCTGCCATGGCTGAATTGCCTCCGCTACTCCAACTCGAAGCGTTGCTCAACTCGAGCACTAGTTAACAAAACATATCCATTGAAATGGTGACGCAAAAGGTACATACAGACAATGAAGTGAGGTAAGGAAAATCTTCACATTTTCATGGCTGAATGTAGTTCACATCATCTTTCGTATATAGCCTGTGGAGTATTTTGTAGCCACCGATAAGTTAGGTCACCACAGCAATAGATCAAAATATCACATATTGAATATTTGAAGGGTTTACATTTATAAGTTATAGTTTCTGGTTGGACAAACCACAACCAGCTTATATTGCTTGTGACTGTTCAGTAGAATGTTAAGGCAAATTGATCACTAACAGCAGGAGGCTAAATCTATGAGTGAACCATTTTGTCAGCACGACTCTGGTTCATGTAATCGATTCGTGATCGATTTGGTGATTGCAAATCAGCGCAGTTAGGATGAACTCGATTGGCTGACTGGAACTTCGCGGATAAGTATGAACTGTTCCGTCGGGTTAAGTTCGTGGTTTACATTTCGGGTTAGATATTTGGCAAACAGCAGTTGGTAAGCGAATACACTAACGTGTTTTTAAATTGGATGGGCAAGTTGTTTCTCAGATTGTAAAGAACAAGTGAGTATGTAGTAAATTGTGGGTTGTGGGAAAGTTTGACGCTACGTCAAGTGCATCCTGTTTGGATCATTAATATCTGCACCCTTCAGAATATCTGCGAGCTCACGTAGCACGAGCTTTATCGACGTGGTTGTCGGCGAACTAACTTCAGCGCTTTAACAAATCAACTCGAAACGACATGGTGAGTTGAGCATATCAAGGATTGGCTTCATTCACCTGTCTTGCTTACGAATTTTTAGTGACCCATATACGCATTGAACTGTTGAGCTTGTGGATTTGAAGGTCAACTAAATTCTGAGTAGAATTTCTTATCCGGTATCACAAGCTTGGGCTAAACATTAAGCAGAACAAGGTTAGCTGCAACCATCTGGTACTGCTGGAATGCTGTTCTCAAATCACCTTCCATCCTGTATGCGCACTCACCAAATGAACGTTTTTTTAAATTTAAAAAAAAATGTTTGGTGCCTGTGAATGTAGTTGATCATGGCCGATATAAGTTAATTTAAACCTCTTCAAAAAGAAATATCAAATTTTGGTTTTACTGTTATTATAGTTTGCTAGTAGTTCATATATTCGCGGCGGTCGGGAGGTGAAAACCGGCCACTCATTCATGAAGCATTCTTGTTAATTAACGTGCCAGTGAGTTCACGTTGTGCAAACAATCGGTCATTTCCGCTGGCGAGTAACACACACACACCGTCTGATCGTCTCAAGGACAGAAGTAGTAACTGTTCTGTTAACGGCAACTGACGACCCCATTACAAGGATCTTTCTCTATGTACAAATTTTAGAAATTATCAAACCTATTGAGAGGTATTTTTGTTTACAGATGAGTGGCGAAAGATTTTAATTGAACACCACGGATATCTGGTGGCGGACTGTGAATTCGGGTAGATCATTACATCGGTCACTATCAAAGAAGCACCACTTACGAGTTCTGTCAATCCTAGGGCTAATGAGTACTACATTGTCTGCCCACTATTGGAACTCGGACTCCGGTCCGCTTACCTAATATGATTGGTCCTTTCTGAATGTCAGTCAGATATAAAACTTCTGCCCTTACAACTGCGCCCAGCTTGATACAGTTTTTATCGACCTCGATACTCCACACTCATATAGGTAACCGACGGTCGCGCTGTTTTTGGAAATAGAGACTGTTTTCGACTCAGTTGCTTGTAACGTTCTTTAGAGCTGTCTTCTTTGCAAGGGTGTATCAGGGAAATACGTTAATTTGTTGAGATTGCTGTATCCTCACCCTGCTTGCAGGGTGAGCATTTATGGACAACTGTCTCGGGCGTTCATCTCTTCCAGTGGTGTTCGTCAGGGGTGTCCGATTTCCCCCTTCCTGTTCAATTTTGTCATGGACGACATTCTAGAGGGTGCGCTTTGGGAATGCAGTGGGTTTTATGTTGAACTTCTTTCTGGCGCTAGATTGATCGATTTGGAGTATGCGGACGACATTGTCTTACTTAGCCCCTCTGCCGAAAACATGCAGACTATACCGGACAGGGTGAGTGAACGAGCTGGTTTGTATGAAATGCGATTTGCACCTTCAAAGTGCGAAGTGTTGCTTCAAGACTGGGTCATTTCCACTCCAACTTTCTTCATTGCAGGTAATCCATTTGAGACTGTGGACAGTTTCACATACTTGGGTAGCACTATCTCGTCAGCCTGTAATATTGCTGATGAGATATCAGCAAGGATTGCAAAGGTATGATTTGCCTTTGCCGAACTGTGTCATCTGTGGCGTCGAAAAGGCGTTCGGTTGTCGTTGAAGTAAAGGATATGTTAGGCTGTCAAACATTCCGTTTTGCTTCACGGATCGGAAACGTGGCCTTTTTGTGACGAAGATAAAAGCAGTCTCGCTGTGTTTGATCGTCGTTGGCTCCGCCAGATTACCCACACTAAGTGGACTGATCGTGTGAGCAATATGGCCGTTCGCCGGCGCGTATTCCGGGACGCTCGGGATGCACGATCAGTTGGTCAACTAATCACGCTACACAGTATGGCGTGGTTGGAGCACGCACTCCGCATGCCAGCTGATCGCTAACCGTGCCCAGTGTTACATACTGAGACTCCAACAGTTGGTTGAAACCACATGGTAGTCAAGCAATAACGTGGTCATAAAATGTGAAGACTTTGACTGTTCCACTGAGCAAAGTGGGTAGCTGTTACCTCCCTAACTGGGGTCTGTACCATTTTTAGTTCTTTTGCTCAGTCTTATTTTATTAATTTTCAACCATCTTAGTAACGTTTTCTTCTAGGATATTTCACGTCACTGTTGACGTTAGTGGCAGCCCCAGCCACAGTACCTTTTAGTCAAGCTCTTTATCACTATGTTGATGATGAGGACCATAATGAACTCAGTATGCTGACTGCCAAAGGCCAAAACATTTAGCAAGTTATTGAAATAATGGAGTACATGAGTTTGCCCAGAATAACTGCAATTAGACCACTTGTCCCCCCAAAAGTACGGGTTATCGCAAGCGGATATCAAGCAGCAAATAAACTTTGAAAGACAACATATGTCAGTATAAGCCACGCGAGTAGACTACGTAAGAAATGATGATGGTTCTAATAACAGAAGCGTACAGAAACAGGTAACAATAATTTTGCTCATCCAGACCGTTTGGATACATAAGGATACTGTTCGCCTTTTAACTGAGGTTAAAATTGCTTAGCACTGTTAATTGACGGTCATTCTCTATCAGATCATCTGATTTCATCCTGCCATAAAGTTTTTCGAATGGTTTTAGAAAAAGCTCTCGAATGATTAAATAAATCTAGAAATTTTTCACCTAAACTAAATGTTTTCAGTAACAGTGTAGTAGACACATATATTGCTATCGCGTTGCTTACACACAGCGTAAAGTAAAGATTCGATACCCTGGACTTTGGTGATTATAAACCTTCTCGTGAATAGAAACTGGTCTTTCCGAATATATTCAAAACGACGGATTCGTCGCTTTCCCCTAAAAGTTGACTTGGTTCTACTCACTTGGATAATATCCTCAGAGGATTCGTGGAAAGAAGCACTGCTTGTTAAGCCACATCAGCTCATTTTTCCACTTCTACACGATGTTCAGTAGTGCGGGAGGATTCTCCTATTGAACATTAATAAATATGACACGAAAACCTCAAATAATACAGTCCATTTGTCTTGTCGACGGATCACTTCGCGCGGTATTAATCTCCCGACTGACTTAGGGAGGGGTTCTAAACGTATTCACAAATTCACCCTGTTGTCGACAAAGTCGACCAGAGTCATAGTCACTATAAGCTTTCTCGGAAATGTGTCCATTAGCCTTATTCCTGAGACTGTTGTTGTATTTTATACCTTGCAAGTGATCGTAATTAAGTTTAGGCAAATAGGCATTTCGGTTATCATTAATTTTGCCTGGACATCTCATCTCCGGCCATGGCTGAGCAAAGCCGGTTCCAGTAAGCCATTAGTATTGTGCGATTTGGGTGACACAGGCGGCGCATCTCAAAGACAATAAGAGTAGTTATGAAGGAGACAAACTTGTGCTAGATAATTGGTTCCACAAAGGACATGTAGGGGAAGGAACTGACTGACCCTAAGGGATGCGGCACCATATTTATCGACCTTCGAGCCGAAGTCAGCATTAAGTACACTATGTTTGAACAACAGATGTTCATTATCTAGAACATGATGATTCAAGCATTTTACTACTGAAGCCCGTACACTGACTAGTGGGTAATATATTTGAGAAACTAAATCTTCGGTATCTAAACAGTGCGGATTGTGGTTACTACCTGGTATAAACTCGGTTTGGCATAAGCCATGAGGGTGCGGCTAGCAAATTATGTTAGTAGCCTATATTCAGACTATTAAAATAGTGTGACTATGCTATAGGTCCATCAAAAGTAGGTTTGACGATTCAACGGGTTATCCACTGTTATATCATTTATTTAGCCCTTCAATTCATTATATGTTGTAACAAAGGCTTTGCTTGGTCATGAATGTATTTGCTCGACTTGTTGAATAGGCATTTGGTTGTTTAACAGGTACAAAACCGACGTTCATTTCTTCAAACTCCTTATATTCAAAAGTATTACGGAAA
>JTDE01001802.1:43275-85613 GCA_014338405.1 Paragonimus skrjabini miyazakii | reverse complement strand
ATATATATATATATATATATATATATATATATATGCAGTATTTCAAAATTATGGCCATTGTGTTAAGGCACATAATTAATGCTTACTAACTCCAAACAATTAACGACCATACCGTCTCAACACTGTGAACTTCTGAGAGGAACACATAACTCCATATATAATCGCTGTGTGAGCACACACACGCACCCGCTGTATAGGTCAAATTGGTTGCAGAAGATCTTACCTTGTGTTAAAAGCATATATCCCAAGGAGAAGCACCCGGGATGGTATTTTACGTTTGCTCTAGTAAACCAACAGTACGGAACTGGCGAGCAATTATCGTTGTTTCATGTGAACAGTCAGAGTTAGCAACAGGTTAAACGCTGACTTAGTTTTTCAGGCGTAAGAAGTTGAGCAAACGGTTTCCGGGGTTAGACTATACTTTCCGGAGAGAACAGATGCCGCCAACTTTATTCAGGTGGAGCAGGCGTAGAATCGACCAGTTGCAGTTTAGTACAACTAAGAATTATTTGTCAGTACTGTTTGCGCTTATTCCGGACGTTCCGACGAGAACCACTCAAAGTAGGTTGCCTCAACCCCATGGATTAATCGTCAAAAGAGTAAACACTCGACCTTGTTTACTCGTGAAGCGTTGGTCAAAATGCTCGAGACTTAGTGTCCGGTGGTCACCTCTGTGAGAATCAGTAACACTTTGTGACGATTGGCGACTTACTCTGAACGACTCCTTAGAAGCGGTACATGTAACTTATTCAAAGGAACGCAATGCTTATGGTAAGAAACACAACCATGAGCAACCTCCGATGCTTCAGAGGTATATAAGACGAATTGACAAAGCACTCTGGTCTAGCCACTCCTGAATGAAGACCTTCTTCAGTGAGGCTACAATTCGATCACAGCTGTTTTCCTGTTTTCAATCATAACCTTTCAAAAAAGCAGACATTCCTGTTCTGTTATTGCTATTCTGATGTACAATAGATGTGGGTACTTGAATAACGAAAATGTGTTGGTTCTAGCATGAACACCAGCAGATCAAAAATGTGACAGCCTTGTAATTTTGTCACGTGTAGTTTGCTTCGTACAATTAGCAATTTACTACACATCTAGTCAGTGTGCAACTGGTGTCATACCGATGTTGAGGTAACAAGTGAACATTCAGTAAGTTTCAAGCCCGTATTCGTGTTCTCAACAAGGTAATGGTCAATCGCACTCATGTAGAGTGGAGTCTGTCAGACAATCTTGTTAACACTCCAGTAGTTTTAAAGCTGTTTTAATTGGACGACGCTTAGTTTGTTGCAGTAAAGTCTTCCCTTTATGAGAGATGATTGTTCCGAGGAATCTTCACTGCGCGTCACCGTATGCATTGCTCTGATTTATGCTCCAGCCTAACAACATGTCCACCGTAAACATAATTTTATAGCTTGCTTGCTTTTCCACCACGTTCACTTACACAGCAGAAAGAACACGTTGAATTATACCTCATTTTATCAAACTCGCATTATGAGTAAACGTTTAATAGTCAGTGAGTGATGTGAATGATAACCATAGATTCTTGATATCCAACTAGTGTACAAAACAACACAAAGATCGTTTGCTTTTTAGAGAAGTACTCAGACTCAAAGCAATATATATCTGCATGTACACACATACCAGACACACAAGGTTGGTGAAAGTTGCTCCGAATGTATTAGACTGATGCTTTCTTCCACTGATGGTAATCTACCAAGCAATCAGTCTGCTGACCGCTCAGTGAAAGCTTGCACTACCCCAATGAATCGGATTAAGGGATACATCAGCTTTTGTTCAGAAAAAGTATTAAAATTTTGTAATCAATTCTTGACCAAACAATCTATCAGGTAAAAAGTGAGAAACGGCACCGTTCACATCTGCTCAAAATCCTTATCATTACGTAGCAACTACAATTGCATGGAGTTTACGAGTGTACGTTAAAGTTGGCTTACGAATCCAAAACTTTCAGACAGCAGACATAACTCGAATGAAACTGAATATCATTTCGAATACTGGTATTTGTACATTTCTCTCGCTTAAACAGCATTCAGTGTTCTTCAAAACATTGTAGATATGTAGTTGTGACTTTAAACCAGGGAAAACTATAAATATGTGCGGTTCCTTCATAGAACGGTCACAATTGCCATTGTAATTTTTGTGAACAACTAGGAACAACTGCCGTTTATCAAACAAAGTGCAGATATTGCGGTATTTTTTTAGTACTCTCTTACACGGATATTTCGAACTACTTTAGTCTTGCTTTAAACGGGACATGATAAGCATTCTTATGAATTGCAGCATATTTTAAAGAGAGCCAGCTGTGAAAAATCTGGACCACAGATAGATTCCAGCCAATGACAGAATTAGCATGACCGAACACTGTTGAACAATCCTTACTCAAACGTCTGCTGCGTATTTAGTCCACCTTGTTGGTGATAGAATATGAGGATTAAAAGATAACAACGACTCCTCAGCAACAGTTATATGTCAAATGAAATACTGATTCATCCAGCCTGAGCAACCACTTCAATGAATTCACTTCGCATTGCTAGATCCAGTGCTTTGGTGCTGAGCAGACGTCTATGCACACGGATAACTTCATAAAAGTTATGAGATGCAGTACAATCGGAGGAACTAAAGTAATCGAGACTGAACACATAAAGGTAATCTGCTGGGCTACGAGACCAAACCTCTGCTCTGAAATTTCACAGTTGGACTCAGTGGTCTGTCCAACCTACCGTCTCGTGTTCGTGTACTTTGTTCATGTCGCTGGTTTACGTCTACTCAAAACCCAGGTCGTCCACAATAGCCTCCTTTCTAAGCTATCTACTGTGTAACTTTCCAACCTAGCGTTCAGGTTGGTTTCTGGTTCCGGGACAACTAAGAGATCAGCTAGGACCAGAGAAGTGCTTGCTCGAACCATTCACTACTATAAGCAAAACAGTTATGTAGTTCTACAGTGGACTTCCAAAGTTTACAAACCAGCCTATTCATTTGACTCTGATTCTTACAGCTTTTTTCCTCAAACTTTTGCCCAACCTGACGATCAGAGTGAACCCGGAATTTGCGTGATAGGCTACTGATATTCTGCGTTCCCTATGCTCCTACTACTTAACATCCGAGCTGTCTCAGCTGAAGATGCCCACAACGACAACAACATATTAGCGTTTTCGAGGACGTCAATAATTGTTGTATGGAACCAAAAATTACCATTCAAGTTCCGTTTTAATTATGTTTCTGGCATCCATATTTTGTGTTTTCATAAGGATGAGCAACTTAACCGTATACAATACTGCTAGTAGAAGTCGGTATTGCCAGACAGTTTGGAAAGGAATGGCACCAACGAAAGTTGGTGAGTTGACCGATATATCCGTCAACGAAGACGTTATTAACGTACTGCTAGGTAGAAAATGAGCACAAATTGATGAATGAGTTGTCGAAATGAAGGGGCGACTTCACAGTACTTAGGAATGACGAATAGTGAAGATTGTTTCATGACAGAAAAACGATAACAAATAGTCTGTTCTGGACAGTGTAGCGAAGCACCTGGAGTAGAATAGTTAACTGAGAGGAACCATTGCCAAATATTTTTGATTTTGTTATGTTAGTTAACGTATTTGACTTAATAACATTGAAGTATAACTAAGCAATCGTGTGTTTGCGGTCAAATAGCAGGCTTATTTGTTCAGAAATTTCATTGTATAGTTAAAATTTGCCGAAAGAAGTATAGTCTGAGAGTGATCTCCACTGAGAGTGTCTATCAAAACGACTGATACGCTAACTTCAGCCTCAAGTAAGCAGAAGAAGCCCACAGACATTAAAACAACAGAAGACAGGATTCTGACGGATTCAAACCGCGTGACAAATGGGTATCAACTGATAATGTAAAACACAGAAAGTGAACTGTTTGCGAATGTATTTTTTGAGTTGGTTGGTTCACCACAGATATTCAATCGACATGTTTGTGACCTGAAGCCATACATCAATAATGCATCTTATTTTCCCAAACGTTGTGTGTAAAAGTAGCCACGTTTGTACTTGTAGTAGTTTTGAAGAAGTTGGCGAACTTCAGAGTCCATGTAATTTCGTTCGTTGTATGCATTGTAATGGCGTCCTGTGCTTCGTGTTCTTTTGTTGTAGGCTTGCTCTCTTGCTCGGGTCTGTTCCTCTCGGATGTTCATTGCAGTCGTGACCAATACGATAACACAAATGCAAAGTCCAAGCCGTGAGATAATCAGTCGATTGTTCGACATGACAAATGAGAGGTCTAAAATCCAATCGACAGCGGTTACTAATATCGATCGGCTTCAAGTTTCGAATATATTCTTAGTAGACTATATCAAGTTGACTCGGTTACCAACACGTCTTCACGTTCTCTGACTTTGTTAATCGTTCACAAGCCGAAAATTAAGATATGCACCATTAATTAAATCTGCATTAAAATACCAGTCTACCATCTTAATATGAAACGAATGGGCCGTTTATTTGTTTGTTTACGACACACAAGTTTTGACACGCTGGTTGGCAACAATCATATATCAGTTAGATTAAAGATGTCCACCGTCGGTCTTGAATCCAACTTTTTGACGATTCGATTGCGTCATTCGGCATTTACAACGTAAAAACAACTAGTTCCCCAAAAACTTATAAAGAACAATGGAAAGACACAAATCATATAGGACTTCCTGCAACCAAATTTCTTATGGAATTAAGTAGACAGGTGGAAATTAAAGCGTGCATTTTTGTATGCGGAACGTGATGTTTTCAACAGATAAATTAGAACAATAGTATAAGAATCTCCGTGCTGACCCCACTGAACGAGCATTCCGACCTCCTACTCCAATGGTTTGTATCACTTCAACATACCACTTCAATAAGCGATTTCATGCATAATAAATAATTCTGCTAAAAGTTTACAAGGGTTAAAAATTGTCAAGGTATATGTCGTGTTACAAAACTTAAAAGTGTTAATTAGAGACACTCCTGCTAGTGTTCACTACCCGAATATGACTATAAATACCAAATGGTATACTAATCGAGCCCCACTCTTATTCGCCGTATCCACAAATTTTTTCTAGAGACACCCGAGTAACATGAGCATTACTCAAAAATCAACGTTATCCAATAGTCAGGTGTGAGGTCAATGCTTTAATGCCCAACTCCGTTGGCTTACATGCAAGTGGATCGATGTGTACCAATTGGTCCTGACGAGGATATAGTCGCTACTGATGATGTACCACAAGAGCTAAACTCGAGTCTAGCCTCTTGTTTTGGAAGAGTTTCACCAAAGTACTTGTTTAAATAGGAAAGCCACTGTCAGGCATGAGTAGTGTTCAATCAATACAGACTGAAACAGCCAAGAAGACTCATTGGTGACATTGATCACATTATTTTAAAGATAGTCAACGACCAGCAGAAAGTTAACCCAATCAAGTTCATTAATCTGGATCATGAACAACAAGTATAATATTTCACTTACGGATGTTAGATTTGCTTTCAGATTTATTCAGTAGACAAACAATCGAACAACACAAATGGTCATTTATACCATAACCAGATAAATGAACCATTCAGAGTGGATTGGGCATTGTGACGGACGAATGAGCATGCTCGTGTTTCGTGATAAATGTATATTTAATTTCTTACATAAATCTATCTCAAGTGCTCCCATGGACATATGTGTGGATTGAGTTGCCATCTACTCGGTTGACATGCTCATTGCTCTGTAGTCTTTTCCTATCACTGAAAAAAGTTGACATCTTTCAAAGTGTGAGTCAAATAAATCAAACTGAAGGATGTCAGCCTAACAAACCTATTCAATATATCATCAAAAATAAAACACTAGCCTTGTGTACATTCACACTACTTCAAAAGTCCTCCTCTAAAGTGAGACAAATAGAATGGTGGGTTAATATATTCTCCGGTGATTCCCAAATATCCCCAACCTACTTTGTCCCCTTGACCGTTCAGATACAGGCGTTTTACCCCTCAATTCAAATCCACTAGATGCACAATAGTAATATGATACCCACAATCTAATATATCGTCCTAATTGATCATGTATGAATTTACGTACTTACTGAAGAGAACGTTTGTTGTATGAACATGGTATAACTACAATTACTTAGCAACATCAAGCTTTGACTATTAGGTGATCTGAAGTTTCAAGAATCACCTCTTACCCGACTTCCTAATAAAGCTCACTAAGAGACAATATTGCGAACCGTAAGTAGTGTAAGTATATAACCAATAAATGTGAACACTAATAGCTATACAAAAATGTTTGGTTCTATGGAGCAATATGCCACACATAAAATCGTAAACAAAACGACTTAGTTTGGTGTATGACACTCTCTTCCAACGGAACGTTTTTCCAAATTAAGGGACAACACTGATGAGACCATAAAGAACGACACACAAGTGAGTATTGCCTAACCGGCATATCAGCATACTTATCACATAGTGCATTTTTCGGAAGTTTCCGGCACATATAAGCATTACTGGTAAGCAGCACGAGATTTTCCTTAGTACGAATTAAACGTCAGTCGCAAGTGATCACAGCACCCGTATTCCAATAAATTTTTTCATCGGCACCTCTCACATAAAGACTACATCTGAGTTTGTCTTCGCAAAGCTCTCAAGGCGATCGGGCAATCTGATAACCGCTCACAATAAAATGTGGCTGGGCGTCCATGTGGGAAACCTCACTCGTACCTAATGTGGGGTTACCACAACAGCGGCCAACGCAGTTTTTTACAATGAGATCGTGGTCAAAGGTCAAATTCCGGCTATGGCAAAAACCAGTCCTAACAAAAGCGAAACTTGGGTTTAGTACTTCTTATCTGAAAAATCAAGCTGAAATTTCTATGGGAATGCAAAAGCAGCCATAATTTTTGAATGATGTCAAGGGTATACAAGCAAATGTTACCCTTTCAGCTGGCTTGAGAGATTTACAGTAAAGCCTATCATGAAGAATCTATGCCTTGACTGTATTCGGAACTGCGTCGAAAACAGGATGTCCAATTGCGGAAAGCCTTCTGTGGATTGCTTTATTAAGCCAAGACGGAGGCTCAGCTGTGGCGTTTGTGGACCGCTCCGGAAGTCCTGCTGGAACACTGATCTCATAGGTCATCTGCATCGTTCTGTATGCAACGGTTAAAGACGTCACCAATGCCACACTCCCATATGGATACAACCTAAAGCACCAGGGGTCCTCTCTACCAATTCCTACAACGTTTCCATGCCTAAGCATAGAGAAATACGCCCGGTGTGTGTGAAACTACCAAGCGTTTATCCATATCTCACGGAATGTGTACAACGTTTTGCACGATGCCTCAGACATTTCTGCTCTCAACCTGGATGTGAATTGCTCATCGCATCAGATGTATTTCCCCAAAAGTTATGCATATGATAAAGGGAACCTATCCGTTTGACGTATGACTTTTTCCACTTCCATCTCAGTTCCCTAAGACGATCTGTCATCGAGCCAAACACCTATTAACTTATATAATCTTGATTAGTAAACCAGCAAAATCGGCAGCAACGTATCATACAATCACATCCAGCAAAGTCGAGTGGGATGACAACTGAGTCATCCACTTAGCCTCCGGAAAGGGGTTAACGACAACTGAGATTCACCAAACACATTTCTTTTGAGTACAGAATGATAGATTACGTAGTCGAATTCCGATCGCCTCCATAGTGACCAGAATACGAAATAGGACTATTTCGGAATGGTGACAGAGTCCCATATGAATGATACAGAGTTTAAACTGTTACTGCGTACACATTTCACTGAGGTTAATACCTACATCATCATTGATGTTACAGAGATTACAGTGAGTCGGTTCACCCAATTTGAAGGTTGAGTAAGCTATCAGTTCGATAATATGTTTGGCAAATGTAGCTACCAAAAACAAGTCATCACAGTCATCCTTCAAAATGTGCAACAGATTAGCGCACGAAACACTTTAGCCGGCTGTACACATCATAACTACTGACTTATTTGGCAACCCAATAGTTAGTGCGCCATGCCTCTCGACTAATTTAAACCGAATGTGACGATAATAGACCGTAAAGATGATAGGTTATGACGATCTGATTTTCACCATTAATTGGCCATAAGGCCTAGGTATGTCTGACTAGTCGACCAACCACACGACAACACTTCAATCTGAAACTGTAGTGACTGTAAAACAGAGTGCTAGATATAAGGACAGGAGTGAACATATAAGTTTTGTAGTTGATTGGCGGCAATGTACGACTGAATCGCAGGAAAGACTAGTAAACCAGATCCTGCCTGCAGGCAGTAAGCTTCCGGCTGTTCGCTAAAGTATCAAGCTTTGGAACAGAAATTTGTTGAAGAGAATAAACTATCGGCTTAGCCAGTACAGAAGTATAGTGTCAATTTTTTTACCAATAATCCTTTGGCACAAGCTAATAATACGCAAGTATCAATGAATAACACGTCGAACTACAAACTAATGAGACTACAATTTATATCCTGCTATACTGTCGTATTTGACTTTGAATGTATAAAGAACTCCTAACCTACCAGTAAATTAATAACACCATGACTTATGCTGAATCTCTTATTAAATTGATTGAAACAGATTAAAAACACATCAGTATAACTAGAACTCAATTTCTTTTAGATACTGGTAAATTTTTGGCACAAAAAGCAGGCAAACACGAACAGAAAGAACACGCACTTAAACTTGATTTTGCCCCGATGATTTTCCGTATCTAACGATCATGCTATCAACGAAGAAGAACTTGAACGAATCATTCGAACGAACGATCTTAAATTTCAAAACAAAACTGGATCATAATATCATCGCTGTTAAGTAAGTTGGTGAAGTGGATATTGTCAAACTCAACAAATTTTTAAGTTAGTTAATGACGTATTAACTACGTGAATTTGATTAAAACTTTCAAATAAGATATGCTTGTTAGTCTCCTTTCTTTCCTGTTGCGAACACTATTGGGAGCAAACCGTTGAGTTTACAGTCTTAGGATGGTTGTGTCTTCAACCAGATGGTTAGCACTGGCCAACAGAAAAATAGATGCATGTTAATGGTTGATGTAGTGATACATAAACATCGAGTTCACAGTCAGAACACGCCCCATACGTGACAGAGCACAATATAGGCAAGAAGAAACCATGGAATTGAACAACAAAATTCCGGCTTCTCAAGTGCTCATGCTTCAACTTTTGTAAGAAGTTGTGAACATATAAAACCACAGAGCCTTGAAAACATTCCAATTCAGCGGAGATCTACCAAATGAACATGTTCTATTTTGTCCTGCTTGTAAAAGCTGGAGGTCGCCAGTGTTTAGTTCTGAACATGGTTTTTGCGCGCCATTCTGCTCTAAGATTATCTCTGTTTGGTGGTTTCATTTCGTCCGCACTTTACTGTGATTGTGGCACCGCGACAGTTGAATTCTAATAGAGATTTGACGTTTTGCCCACTCAAGATTTTGTCAAAACCGAGAGAACACATATACTGTGAGATGGTAACTTACTGCAACGCACTTACTCAACCGCCCATCTGCGTGTCCTTTACAGTAACTGATGCCTAGCTGTCCACAGCGATGATGGGCATTCAACCGATTAGTCTGTTTCTCACGTAATATGCCAGCTCAACTGCTGTTGCAATGATGTCTAAATAAGCAGAACAGATCGATATTTGTATCAGCGTATGGCGGATCACATTCTCCATTGGTTACTCATTGCAATGTCAAAACGAAATGTGAACGACTCGCGACATGAATATTCCCTCTGTTTCGGCTAAATGAATAAAAGTAACACAATGTTTTACACTCATGAGATTATAAGAATTACTGCTTCTAGTAATCCATCTTTTAGGTTGTTTGAAAAACTATTTGTAGAAATCTTACTGCTATCAGTGTTGCAGCCACAAGTGTTTACGAAGTTCCTATTCAGAGTACTGATTTGTAATCCAGTATTACAACAACGTGCAATTCAACTTTGTGTTGCTCCGACTGAAATTGTCTGCAACTCGTCGGTCAGTAGTTGATTACCCGTACAATTATATTAAAATTGTAACTACAAGTCCAACCTTCCTCCACACAGGGCAGCCCGGATAACATTTACACTTGTCCCGACATCTAAGGTCCTTTCGGCTATTCCAGCCGAATGTCCCAACAAACCCTCAAGAAGGACAACAACGATACACCTGATAGCCAAAGCGCATCTTCATTTTGATCAGCACATTCATTCCTCAGGAAGGTTTAGGGAGTGACAACTGACTCGATTAGGCTATGGGGTCTATCGCAGTGACTTTTCGGAAAGTTCTGAACTTCCTGTGCATGATTCATGCTTTCATTATTCTCCTTCGTCTGCCATTGCGAAACGCCTGGTTTTCACGGTGTTAGTGCAGAACATGACCGGAAAATCCCATGAGGCATGATAAACTGACACAATAACGTACAACAGTGATATGGGGACACGCGAACTTTTCTCCGGACATGTTAAACTGGAAAATATATGTTGAAATTGTGGTCAGGATCTTATATGTCCTAGACTTTACCCGTCGATGCTATCAGATGTTCTTCGGGTAAGTTTTATTTTGTGCCTTAACGTAGTTTGCCGGTTTTAACATATTCACTACAGTCCAAAGGAGAACGCGGCCCGTAACGGTAGTTGTAGCTATAAATCCATCAGTCGAAATCAGAAACAGTTGACATAGTTGAAAAGTCCAACGTTATCCGAACCGGTAACTTCAACGTCAGCCGTTTTCTCCTTTACACACAAACATTGTTAGACACGTCTCTTAGCTAGCACCATTGCCACGTCAAAATATACAGTGGTGTTGCACGACGTAATGCCACTTGCACATCATTAAGTCATCTGTGTGTAAGTACTTCTGTCCCGTAACCACTCAGACCGCTCGAAGGTATCCTCACCCACCATCAAGGAGGAAACACTGATCATAACAGATCTCACAAGTTTTTGTCTCTATAGTTTATGGCACATCGTTATCTCCAGACATGATTGTGAAATTCGCGTGGGGCCTGTCCCTAACAGCCTCGCTTTGTGTTATAACGCAATGGAGTGCCAACTTTTACCAGTTTTCTTTTCTCCTAAGATACGTAAACCGTGGACCGGCACATTATCGCTTGTAGAAAGGTTCTCATAAGCCACAGTTAATTTGTCTTGGTCTTGCTACTGTTGATAGCTCATTCGGCATGCATATTTTATGCTGTAACCTCAGCCATGTTAAGCAGTGTCCAGTAGTAGTCGATTACTTTAGAAATGTCTGACAACCAGAATTGTTTTTTAAATTTTCCGTTTCATCAACTTGTTCAGCAATGTTGGTACGCGATATTTAGATCCATATTTGTTTTGAAATTTACGTTCGCCGAGTGTGAACCAATTTATTCAACTTCGGTTTGAAGAAGGTGCAGTGGTTCAGTATGGAGAATTATTTGTTAGCAGGAGAACATTAACTCAGTGTATGGTGTGCGTGTAGTTAAATGATTTGTATTGTGGTTGAGGTGTGCTCTTACCAATTAAGTGTGACTTACACAAGGTTTCCTTTGTAGTTTCATAACCTATGTATCAGCCTCTTTGGTTGGCTTTTGGGTGATGTAATCTACTTCGTTTAGCAAGGGCGCGAGGTAATTCGTAATCGAAGATTCCTTAAGTTTTCTTGAAGTGTGAACCTTATCAACTCGTCTGTTTCCGTCAGGTTCAATATATTAACAGAAAACGGCATTAGATCCACAACTGTGATGTACTAGGTGGACTGTTGAAGTGCTGTATTCTATCATGAAAGTGAATAAAACAATCTTCTTAAAAAGGTTGTAAGATGAACGAGGCAGTTTTTTCGAACATCGTCTCCAAATATTGGATGTTTATATGCTCCAACCATGAGTTTGAGGCTGGTCAGATGCAAGGTGTACCTTGGCCTTGCTTAGTGTGGCCGCACTGACTGAGATAAGGTACCTAAAGTCAGACACAGAGTCCGGTAAGAAGTCGTCGCTTGATGAACGACTGACATTTTTTTAATGTCCAAGGAGTGCTGGATATTGGAAAGCCGGTACCCCCATTTTAATGTTTCAATCATTCTGGCCGATTGGTTGCTGCCCCCTTGCTCGACTGCAGTATGTCTGAGAAGGCAGTGCATTTTACCTGTCATATTCGTGTCGCATCCGTGTTGGTTAAACTCAACCTACCATCTTTTCTTCCTTTTTCAAAGTCAAATGTTCTAAGTTTATTGTGATAAGGTGTTGCCGTCTTGTTTGCGCCTGTCTCTGAATAGTCGTTTAATCAAGCAATTTTAGTCTCGCGGAGGACAAGGAAACAACGAGAGGTTATGTTCATTCTAACATGGCGGCCAACAAGCAACTCAAGACCTTCATCGACTGCAACAAGGACAGTGTTTTATACCTTTCTCAAAGTACGAGACATGTTTTATTTTTCGAAAGTTCTCTTCCCCAGCTGATCTCCTTCAGTGCCACCTGTATTTCTGAAGAATGAAGGGGTCGACTGTTTTCTGATCTATTCCATTTCATTCAATAATGGTAATCCCGAGTTAGGCTCAGAGGCTTAGTATGTAAATACCGTGCTGCTTCGCTCTTCTGACGTCGTATGTGGTTTTTCATACTGACTGTGTCCTTCTACGTTATTTTCCGCTGTCTCTCAAAAATGTCAGTGTTCCCAATGAGAGTACTACAGAACATTTCCATATATTTCAGTGCTTTGCGCTTACTGCTGTCCGTTTTCATTACTTCTGAATATCCTGAAACTGGCTACCAGTTCACGGAGGGGCTCCAATTTGGTTCCACTGGTGTTTTTTGTGATCTGCCTAAATCTAATTCTACTTGTTCAATACGTCAAAAACATGAACAATTTTTGGCACGCATTGTCAAACACATGCTGGTCAGTCACTGTTTTTCATGCTTACTGTTGGACTATACTTCCACTTGAATTCATTCTCTGATAAGCTTATTTTCCAGATGCGAAATCAGTTATGTAGCTATCTTCGTTGCCATAGTTAGAGATCCATGTTCAGTATTTACTTTTGATCTGTATAAACATTTCCTTGATCCGGTGTGATTTGAAATCTGAAAGCCCCTTGAAAACGGTGAAGGCATCTCATCGTTAGGAGCGTCTCCTTTTGAAATGAATGGCATTTTAATTAAATTGAACTTGGTAGACATGAGCACGATACATCAAGAACTGTTAACATAGCCCTTCGCCTTTTGTTAGCACTAGAGTCGTATGTAGACTGTCTTTCGTATCTTAGATTACTAATGCGAGACTCTCGCTTGTAAGCTGTCATGGTAACCACGCACTCATCTTAAGGAAATGAAGAAATATATATCTTTGTAATGCCTTAATGTACTGTATGCATGTGAATCATTGTTCACGACGTATATGAAAAAGCATCACAAACATTAGTTGTTCATGGTTATTGCACTGTATCCCCCCTCGTACCAGCATCTGGTGAGAAGATCATGTTTCATTCTGGACGGGGAACGTCCTACGATTATTAAGATATATATATATGTATTGCTTCATTTGGTTCACCATGACCTGATCAAATTTTACAAATGAATTTTAAAACTGCGGAACATCCGGAATGACGTTGGACTCAAGTCCGTCAAATAAACAACAATACAAAGTAGCATGCACATCATTCATCAGTTATAGAATTTTATATAATTTGAACACATGAAAGATACATCAATTGCCTAAGAGGAGTGATCCAATCGACGGTGCTGATCATGCTGTTTTTAACAGAAACAGTGAATGAACCGAGCTTGAAAAGCATCGTCCATCAGAGTCAATAATAAACCCAAGATGTTGGATTCCCTAGAGAAACCGAAAAATTTTATCGGAGTTTAAATGCCCCTATTTGTTTACGTTTCCATCACTCTGAACTCTGAGTTCAAACCGAAGGAAAATTGTGGGGACAAAAACGTCAGCAGCTCATATAACTAATTGTTTACGGATTCATCAGTGAAATGGTTAATGGACAGAATTAGACGAAGTTGATCAACGGCACTGTTATAAATAGTTGAGCAGGATCCCTAAACCCACATGGTTATCAGCGAGATGTTTTTTAGATTTTCGGATTGCATGTATCGTGGTTTTAGGCTTACTTACTTGAAATGAGGACACTTCGTGACTTAGGAACCAATACTGGTTTAGTGCACCTCAAAGCATTTGACCATAAAGTTGTGCATGTTGTGGGTTCAGCTCTCAGCATAAGCATGACTTTGCACGATGATTTCCGTACTGATCAATTAAGGGTATCAAAGAGATCAGCAAATTAAACTACAACGTATCCTCTCTCAAGTTGTAAACAAACTTAGACTCACGTGAACACTGGTCAATAGGCTATAAACTGCAACATACAATCTATGTATTTGTGCAACTTGTAGTTGCGATAACGCCACATATAATTGAACATTTTTTCACTTACAGTTTCCAATAGGAAATACCCTATCTGGATGTCATCTAAACAAATTATTTTGGCTTATCCGTTTCCTAATGTGACATTCAAAAAACCGTGACCGGCGACCTACAGTTCATCATCTTTATAATGCGGAGTCCAGCAACCTTTTCAATCCAACTTTCGACATGGATCTCCAAAACTACTAGACAGATAATCTGGAGTCTTTCGTCTTCAATTTCACAACAAACCGAAGTGTCTTCTATTCTAAACCGTTTAACCAGAAGCAAGAATATTACATTTAAGTTTATTAAACCACTTTCAAATGACGTGGTCAACACCGAAATCCACGGTAATCTTTCGCAAGCGTTTTCTGAGCGATATTGCCTTTCCAATTCTTTTAATCGGAAATGTACTTTTTATCGAGTTTTAATTTGTATTTGCAATTCTTTCCGGCTTCCCCTCCAACTGGAGGCTAAAATGGTGATTTCTTGGGTTGATTCGCCACCCAAACAACTGTTGCCATTGTCATGTCCGATCAGGTGGGCTTGTCAAGCTCGACAGCGGGTGGAAAAACGCTCGTCTACATTCTACTTGATATGTCATTGCATTGTCTTGAGGGTAAGCGATTCGATCAATCAGCTCATTACTCAAAATGAACGTAATGTGTGACTTTATTCAAAGGAAGCCAGCTGGTCAGTGACTGTCGATGTGACTTGCTTTCAGTAGCCATAACAACCAATTCAGAAATAACGTGCTGAAGTTAAAAACTAAAACGAACCGTTTCGTCTGCAGACAGCATTCAGTTGACCTTATCTGGGATACTGCATCAGGCAGTGTCGACAGAGTGCCATAATTTGATGAGTTCCAATTTTGGCTTGGTGCACACATACGTAAGGCTTCCAAATTATATAGACAATCAAACCATCTTGATGATGAGTGCGTGCCCGTTGTTTTGTAAATGTCTCTAGTTAACTGTTTTTTGTTATGTGCGAATTGTGTGCACTAATCAGTACTGGATAAACTACGGCCGGATTTATTTTCCGTTTTCATGCCATTTTCTACTATTTCCCATCGCTTTTCATATTTTGATTTTGACAGGATTTGCTTAACCTGACTGATGTTATTGAAATAGTTTTAATCCATTGGTTGTTCCTTTTAAACCGCCCAACAAAGAATCACAGGCAAAAACATCCTCAGCCTTCTCAATTCTGTCACGGCCGTCACGTTTTTTAGTTTTAAACCCTAAATTTGTGCAGTGGGCAGTAATCTTTTGCGGCTAGTTTAGAAGGTGATCTGGAAAGCTTTAGTTGCATCGGCTTTGTGTTTCGCAATCAAAAGCTTCCGCGCAATCGATGAAGCTGAATGTCAGTTCCAATTTGCAAAAGTGACGTAACACTTTGGACCATCAAACATTCAACCCATTTCCGGATATGTTCAGATAGTCAACGATGCGAAGGTCTCTTCGTTTTTCCTAGGCGGGTCGCCAAATACCCGCATCTGAACAGGCAAATACAATTTTCTCAACAGAACCACTGTGTGTTCAACCAGAGGCGTTGGAAGCCGAGTTGTAGTGCGATTGGCGACAGGTTCTTCTGTGATATAATGTACAACCGAGAAATCCAAGGTGCTACAGAAGTCATGTCCTTCACAAGGCAACTGTGGAAAGACTTCCATTTTTGGTGTGCTGCTCGTTACCTCGCTAAAAACAGGAGGCTTTGAATACTTCATTGTAAAACTTTTGGGTTGACCGATTTCTCTGATACTGAGTATTGTAAATCATGATTATCGAAAGTACACAGTTCATGGGCTTCATGAAGCAGTGTTGTCACAACACAGTTTTTATCAGAAATGCACAAGCTTTTGCTCCGGCTGCTGCTACATGGACGAGAACGCTCTCCTCCTGCGTCAGTAACAGAACAAGCAATTTGTTTAGATCTCTGACATGGTAACGTTGACACAAAAAGTTTTGACCCTTATATGCTTAACTGAGTGCACCAGACACTTGTAAATGTATAAAACCTGTGTTAAACAGTTGGTTTCCATGGAACTCTTTTGGGCCACTAAAATAATCGATTCTTTGGCCCGCTACTTAGCATTAATGTTAGGACCCTCCCAGTCTGTGTCGACAATGGCGCTTCGAAGAATGTCCGCTAGACTGACAACGTAATGACAGAATGGTTGAAGGATTCAACAGCATAGTGTACCAAACAAACTCGTTTTCATCTATACAATTTTAGATAGAAACAGTCTCTGTTCAGAACAATGTTGTTTACTTCATATCATCCATCTGTCTTGCCTTTATACTGATATTATGTATACGGTCAAGGATCAGAGTTGACGTCTGGTAATTTATCGTCTTTGTGAGTGTGCTTGTTTATCTGTTCTTGTGGACTTAACCAAATGTCAGCTCATACCTTCCATTATGTTCAGATTATAAAGTCTGTTATAGCCAGTAATAGCTATGATTTGTCAATTGTTGGTCAAAACTTAGGCTACCAGAAATCCATTAAATAGCCTGATTATAAGTGCCCATAATGCTCACTCTCCACGAGATGAAAGTTCCATGGTTCTTGTTCTGCCACAACTGCGAACTGTTTACCAACACAGTTTTCCCATTTGCAAATATTATCCTTCTAATTAAAGAAGTTCATTGACTTTATTTTGCTAGCGGCCCTAAAAATAACCTCTCGCAATAACTTCATGCTTTTATTAAACACCGGTAGTTGGGGAGTTGGTATATTAACCTGTACGTCACGCACAATTGACGGCGACTATCGCATTTAGATTTAATTTTCCACCCATCCCATTTTAAAAGGATTTACTTAAAGATGACTTACTGAAGAATAACTGAAAAACAGCTTGCTTTCAAAACTGCGTTTGTGACGGCTGTGCGGGGTATTTTCAATTACTTAGACTTTTAATAGTTTGAACGGCAAGGTGAGTTCTATGGATCTAAAGCAAGATCTATTAGATTAAGGTCTCCACGCTCACCTAAGTCAAATCAATAAACTACTCAGCATATCCCGGAAAGGCGAAGTGTCGGCGACCGAAGTTATCGCATATACAGTAAAAATAAAAGAGCAGAAAGTTGATTGTGGTGGATAGATAAAAGCAAAATTGCAGAAGTTTTACCCGAATTAGGCTCAAACAAACCAACGGAATGGTTTACACTTTTATGCCTTCTGTCTCCGAGTGGCCTCTGCAGGTTAACCGAAATTCTGGTTGCAAAAGTGACCACCAATAAAGGATACGTTTGAGTTCAAGCATATAACATCCTGTATTTGGACTAAATTAGATAAGAGAATAATATCTCAGCCATATTTAGGAATAGCAGATGACTGTCATTCGTCAGAATACTCTTAGCAGACTGTTTGGAAATACTGAACTTCGAGTTGGAGATAGACGGAAAATGTATGGGATAATTGTTGAATCAGCGAACGAAAAGTCATCCGTTTGTCCCAAAGTGTAATGCTTTTCAATAAAATACCAGAGCTTGTTAAATAAAATACCTTAATACTGATTGAGGACGTATGCAAACTTGGACAAGTGATGTTGAAAGTTGTAACTAAATCTACCACATAAAAAGTGCTCTTCCAGAATTTCATGAATACAACACTGAGTTTGACGGAGGTTTAAATATTATGATATAAATTAGGTTTCAGATACACGAAAAACCTTCGTCAGAAAATGATTAGATGGTAGTTACTTAGCCTGCTGCGACTAAATGGGTTCCTGGCTTAACCATTTCTTGATACGCACTACCAAAATGCTGCATTCTCACATTGCAGTGGCGGTTTTAATTCAAAATACCATACAAATTTATTGAAACGTTGGCAAAAGAAAGAACGATAAGATGGTAAGACAGATGAAATGTAGGTTGACAGAAACGAAATAATTATGTTGGGCTTGTTTTTATTAATCATACGGCTCCTTGCTGGAAACTATCAGGTCACTCTGTCCTTATTCAAAATTTGAATATGTTAGAACTTAGAAATTAATGAATGATTAGTGTTAACCAAAGTCCACGTAACAAATGCTTCTATAGCAGCAAGGACTAACTTCAAGGATTCTCATTAGGTGGAAGATCGTTGCAGACCCATGAAAGTATAATAGATAATTCCGACAGTAATCTATACAACCAAATTTTTCCTGCTAGAATGACGAGATATTTCAAACTGACGAGCAACCCGTTGGCGAGTTATTCTATTCATATTTACTTTGCCTCTTGAAATTGACCGTCTACTTTAAAATATTCTATCACTCAGCTTCAATCACGAAAAACCGTGCTTACCCTGAAATGAGAACTAGATTACCTAATGAAGATAATTCACGTGGCCAGGTGAAAAGGGTTGTCTTCAGCAAATATACAGACGCTAGTTGAAGAGTCGGTACTACCAAGTCTGGGTGACATCGATACATTCTACATAAAGTACTTACGTCGGATGCATAACGATTAAGTGCGTCACTTACACCGAGTTTATATCTTGACAAATAGTGTGTTTATAGTAGGATAATGTCAACACAGTATTGCCGTAGGCCTTTTGAAAAACGACTGTATTGTATTCACTATTATGTATGGTAATAAAAACGTCCTTGATGATAAGTAATTTGGGCATGGGTTACAAGCTATAAGCAAGGTGAGATAGACGACGAATAACGTTATTCTTCGATCGAAAACACTGTAGTCATCGTCCTGACAGACTGGCATGGTCAACCGATCGTGTACATATATGATGCTTCCTTCTACACGTAGTAGCAATCTGCGACGCCTACAGATTTCACTGCCAGCAAATTCTAATCAGCTTATCGTTCAGTTATTCTTTTAGCTTTGTAAATTGTCTATCCATTCCAATCACAGACAGTGCTGAAGGTTGTCTGGCGTGTAGAGTGCGCGAAAAAGTACACGTCAAATAAAATACGTCATAGCACCAAATTCAAGACGAAATGTGGAAGTCTTAAAGAACTCGTTGTCTCCTTCATTACACTACGAATTTAGCACTACAGTGTTAATACAGGCATCAGAAGAATGCTTTTGATGGTTCCTATCAAATGGTGCAGCAACAATTGATAGCTTCGGCTATTTTTCATAAATTCACCCCATATTGGATATTCATTCAAAACAGAAAGTTCATTCTTAACGCTAAAGGAGCCGCACAATAACTAAACTCATATCAAGACCAGATAAGAATGCCTGGAGATATGCGGGGCTAATTATATATCAGTGTGGAACTTGTCATTCTGTAGAAAGCCAATGATGTTTAAGTTGAAACTAACCAAATTCTCGACTACTCATCAGAAAGTAAGATTGTCAGGTTCACGTAAGTGAACCATGTGAGTCACGCATATAAACAGTGACCTGTTCGTTGTATGTCGATACTGGAACACACGAATGTGTTTGCTCGGTTACCTCACGAAATTGTTCTGGACACTATCAACTAAGTGGTCATTTTGCCTAAATGTTCGTTTACCAGTAGGTCACTCATCACTTTAGTGACAAATTCGGCTACTGACCAAACTGGCATTTGTGAAACTGAACTCTGAGGCTGTCGAAAACGAGCAGGTGAGCCAGTGTCTATCCAAGTGCGCTAAGGCAACTTTGAGGCCAACACATTAAATAAGTTGTATTTTACGAAAAGCTTACAATCTTCGTTATAGGGGCTCTGGAAGAAGATAGTAGAACTTTGCTAAAACCTAATGTAAGATGATGGGGGAAATAAAGGAATTTAGATACAAAATAAAGGAAACACGCTTTCTGCAATTTCACGTTGGCTATCAGTTAACAGGAATTTTGTCGAAATAGAAAGAAAGTGAAACAAAACTTTGGGACTAAGGATTACATGATCACTTGTGAGTATTAAGCAGTATTCAAACAATATTTGGAAAAGTAATCGCTTTACATGGTTCTTGATGTATAAACTCATCACATGTGATTTAGGTTCAACTATTTATCTATGAATTGCAAGTGAGGGAACATAAACGATTACCGAAAAACTGGCAGCAAAACGACCAGCAGATTTAGTATATAACACGCAGAGTTTTTGGTTCGTACTTTGCTCAACTAATGGTAAAGGCAAGGGCAAAACCTTCCATAAAACTTTGATTTGAATGAAAACGTAGTGGGAAACTCCAGCGAATAGAGCAACTGCAGATGTTATCCAAAATCATTCCATTTTTGACTCAAAAAACATAACGTTTAAAAACGTTCACGATAGGCCAGACTGAGATAGTGTGTGGCACTACTGTTGTACACGGTTTGAAAGTCGTCATGGTTGCCCGGATTTAGTTACATATTCCCAGTTCATAACCCTTGATTCCCTAGCTATTGATCAGTGGACATCTGCTGAAAATGGTCCGTAGAAAAGAAAGACAACCTGAAGGTGCCTACGACGCTATCAGTACAGAGAGATGTGTACGCGTGCAGTGAACGAATATGATCACCCACAGAAAATAAATGGACGACTGTACGCAGCTCATGGTTTACTTGTGCACGGGAAACCACTCGATTGTTCAGGTCGGACAAGGGATTGACTAAAGGGCCCTAACCTCAAGCTCGAGACCAAGGTCTGACCTGCATGACAGCAGATTGAAGGATTGAGGTTGTACCCACTTGATCGGCCGGTGACCAACAGGTAGCTTTTTGCGACCTTCCAATTCCACCTAACTATCCAGGAAGTCAACGCATCTTCAGCCAGCGACGTTTACTCATTGCATCATTATTTTTGGACTGCTGAGGGTTTTGGCTTTGTCGAAGTGACCAAAACACTGTCCATTTTATCCTATTGGTTTATTTGGAAGTGCAGGTCGTCACTCTGTGTGATAGCCTGATGGCTTCTTCAAGAAAATCAAATGAGTTAGCGGTACGGAGTCGTTAACTCTGTAATGAAACAGCCCACTTTTACACGTAATTGTGAGTCAGTGCATGTTCTAGCTTTCTGAAAATTTGTAGGTACTACTTTTTGTTAAAATTTTCCCGTGCCGACTGATTCATTGTGCGTTCGTTGCCAGTGATTTGTTGAGTAATGGGGGCTGTCTTTTCCGCCCGAATGGTTTTATTCCAAAGCCAGTAATTAGGAACGTAAGACATATTCTTGTCTTTTGTTCTTCTAAAGTGGATTTCTGCAAGTCTAGTCATGTTGGGAAACCAAACAGGATGGCTTCCACTGTTGTATTCTGTTGATGCGCGTAATGCGATTCTCAACCTCTACATATTTTCTACGTCTTTCACGAAACCACCTCTCCTGCAGCCTCGTTCGGTATAAAAACCTAAAAGTAACGATAGGTTTTGGGAACAGACGATTTGTTATCAACTGTGTACGGAAGAGAAATGTGTTTGGTTCTTGTCCGATCAAGAACCAACAACAACTATATAACAAAAACAAGAAGTTGGAACTTTGACTCTGCTTGTTTAATCACAATCGAACCATCAATAATTTAAAGTGTGCGAGACATCTGAGCAATTTGGACGACCTTGAAGATTTGCAGAATTAATAGGACTAACAAAACCCGATGGGTATCCTCTGTCTGCAATAAATAAAGCGGTGTCCATTTCACAGCGTGTCTCCTACATCCAGTATGCATAGAAACAGATGCAGAAAACAAATGTTTGCGAGCGAGATGATAATCTTTGGATAAACTATAAAAGTGTTGAGCATAGAACCGTTTCAAGATTTAATTTTGGACACTAAGCACAACTGTTAGTCTGAAGTAAAAAAAAAACGGCGTATTAGAGTTGGAAGTAGAACAAGCGACTGAAAATTCTCTCGTAACTCGGGAAAACTATGAGACAAAGGGAAGCAATCTATGATGAAGTGTACTGCCTTTACTAAGATTCCGGCAGTAGTCTCCAAATTTGAACGTACAGTAGGTCTTCCCCCCATGTAACACATGGGTTGTTAGGGCAAACATGAGCACCGTTTATTTGTGCTGCATTGTCTAGTTCGTTTATTTTGAAGAGCAACATACATACTTTTGTTCAAGGTAAGAACAGATGGTGACACCAAAATTAAGCAATAGATATGTAAAAAGGTGAATGTGAAAAAAAGCTGTCTGTCAAATGGTTCGCATATTCATACTTTTGATTGATTAGTAACCTTGCCGTGATTGTGGTCTCAGACCATCTGGTCCCATTGTTCAGTAGGTCAGTAGGTTGATCTGTTTAAGATGTGGCTATCCAGATCGATTAGCAGTTGTCACGTAACTTGGTAGGTTCAGACACATCCAAACTAGCGTAAACGGTCTAACAGACTGGAGCACAGTCGCCTTATGGACACTGGGTGATGCGATCACATAACTATATCCAATTGATCATATAACCAATTCCATTGGGGAACCGGTTTGATAGAAAAAATCAGTCCGTCGACGTCAAAATAAACTAGGTGCTGGAATAGTCGGAAAGAAACTGTAGTACCCTGTATACCAATCATGAAAGGGAGGAATAATGATCGATCGAGATTTTGAAACTGTTTGAAATGAAAAGTCAGTTCTGAGTTGTTAAATGTTGGTCATACATCTTCCTGTTCCTGATTCAAAGTATTACCTCGGTTTACGACACACAAGGGGCAGTCAGTTATATAAACAAAGGTATTTATTCATGAAATTGTTTATTTACACCAAGTTGTGCAATGGGTAATAAAGGTATTTCTGCTGCAGAAAACTTGGCAACAGATTATTTCAAGCGTTTGAAACATTGGTAGCATGCTAGATCAAAAATTGTCCCACAGGACAAGAATGAGAATGAATGACATTGCTGCCTTCAGTATCACTTGACGAACAAAAATGACCTCAGAATTGCCTCCACCACATGGCATAATACAAGCCCAATTCACCTACCCTTGTTTAAAAAATTTAAAATGTAAATTCTGGTCGTGAAATTAAATATGGTTGCAAGTACTTCGAATTAATCATCCAGATCGACCAGTTGAACCTTCTCAACCAGTTACTGACCACGATGACGTTGGAAACATAGCATTTATGGTTAGGGATAAGTTTGAGTTAAGTAATTCAGTTCAAAAACCTCTTTTATGGGCTACCAATAAGCCATCTTAATCGTCTACAGAGGATCATGTTAGATTACTTCTTTACACGTCTGTTGCTAAAATATTCATTTATAATATGTCACGTAGGCTGCTTTTACACAGTGTGGTTAAATCATTCAGCCCCTTCTGTTTGTTTACTCTGCAGCTTTTGCCAGGTATTTTGAGTGCTGAAATCGAGACTATTAAAACATTGGCCAGCAAACTCGTGAGGACAAACACGAGTTTACGTTCGTTCACTAGGAAAGATAATTTACTACATATTAACCGGTGAGTAAGAAATATTATCTGTTGTTCATTTTTCATATAATCAAGACCGTTTACGAACGATCAAGTTTTCACGTCACCAACCTTAAAAAGCACCGATGGGTTGCAAATGTTTAATGATACAACAATAAGTGAAGTAAGTGACGGAGAGTTCAAGATGAATCCGAACGGGATACAAATTGTTGGCAAGAATCCAGTGTACTAACTGTCTAGATATGTTGAGACTAAACATACGTCCAATTGACTTATTCTGTAACGTGCGGTCGAAACCAGCAAGCGCGCACAGGTTGAATTTGAATTGTGTGGCGGAGCGTGCTGCTGTTTTGTCGGCGCCGTTCAAGCTTTCGTTTGTGTAAGTCGTATGCATGGCTTACTGGGCCTTTGGCTCATGCTTGTTTCTTGTTGTTTCCTTTTGCAGGACCTGTTGGAACCCCTACTTCAGAAGAACGCTGTCCCCTGGTGTCTCCACATTGCCCCACAGTTGGTCCGCAGGTGTGATGGGCAACCCGAGTAGAAACAGCCGGCTTGCATGTTACAATTCTCCTCAAGAGACGTTTATTTAAAATGCAGTTGCAAATTTTCATTAACTGAAGAAAATGGTACAATGTTTAAAACCCTTTCATCATTTATGCACGATAAACAGTTCTAAATTAACAGCCTGAAATATCACAAAAACAATTGACCTGTAATTCCTTAACACCCATACCGAGAGTCATGACAACCTTGTCGCTTATATTAGTAGTCTACCTGAGTTGGATTTGTTCTGTCTAGCTATAAGATTTTCGTCAGTTTAAAGTAACCTGATAACATATCATTTTTAGATAAAAGCACATTTCCCCCCTTTTTAGCTAAACAACCTAGCAGTCACAGATGCGATCTTGTGTGAATCTTTTCGACCGTGTACTTGGTTTTTGTGGATACATTGTCAATAGGCACGAAATGTGAGGCCAAGCTGAATAAAAACTATCTTCATTCAAAAGTTGAATGAAGTGAACATCACACTCCACGCAATGTTTGATCATCAAATGTAAGAGTGAAATTATTCTGCAATTACTTTATGGAATAGAGAACTTAGTTTAATGAACAAAGCACAAAATAATCAGAGGTTTTATCGACTCTTCACATAAACTTGACTAAGCTTGTTTTACTTACGATAGTATTCACCGCTGTCATCTATTCTCGCGTTAATAATTTCAAGACCACCAAAATTGCCGGGAAATTTGACTGTCCTAATACTGCCCGAAAAAGTGAGAAACAGTATATTTCTAATTCCACTAATCTGCGAGTGATTATATAGGAAACGGTCCGGAGGTAGGTGAGAAGCCTATTATCCTTGAATTATGTTGCATTTTACTTCACTGAGTTGAAAACAATACCAAACCTACAGGGCTGACTTGTTGCGTACTAGTGACCGAATGAACTCCGCTCTGTTCATACATACTTATTACAGTTATTACCTTCATGAAAGAAACTTTATCACAGCAAGTCAGTAGTGCCATTATTATCAAGTTAGCTGTATGCAACTTAGGAAATCAATAATCTCGTTACATGAAAACTGTTGTGATAAGAATTTACAGAAATAATTATTTATTCGTTGTGAGTGAGGAAGAAAAACATGGTAACAAGATTTTCATTACTTACATTTTTTACTCAAGAAAATATTGTTATAAACTTACATGATGTGTCCGAAAACGTTTCGCTACATCTTTACAGGCACTTACTGGAGTTAATATTGTCTACATGGTACAATCAAAATATTCATTAATGGATAGATTTACGCAACTACACACGAAGGGAAACATTCCACACACACACACGTAGTCCGTCCAAAAAATATAAGACCATCTGTTTGTTGTTCACAAATAAGTTTAAAAACACCAAAACTCTTCAGTTAGGTGTATGCTCGGATAAGAGTCTTTTCTTTCTCATCAATTGCAGACGCACTCAAACTTTCATTCATGTGGTTGTCATTTCGGGTAAGCAAATGATCTGAATGAATAATCAGTTGCTCGAACAGACGTTTTACTTAATAATGTTGAAACAAACGTTTAAATTAAGCCCCACTACTTTCAACTGTATCAGTCGGAATTTTTAGAATGAGTTCGAAAATAGTAAACTTTTGTACCAAAAGGTTTTACTCGAAGATGCTTTAGCATAATACCACGTAATAAAAGCGGTGAAACTGTGAGCGGTTCACAAGTGTAATGTTGCCTGTTGTCAGAGTGTACCTTGGTGTCTGGATTGGTGTTGCATAATGCACAGCGTCAATCGTGAGCAACACAACATTGGTCAAACGAGTTGAAATCACAGGGCAGTGATCAAAGTTAAGAAGGCCGGGAACTTGAAACGCGAAATCTTGACGTGCATGTGCACTACATTAAGCATGCGAAACAAAGGTTGCGTTCATGATAGTATAGTTACAAACAGTTTGTAATATCTGCTCGTAACCAATCGATATCCCAGGTCAGGCATCTTCCACAGTCACTATACCCAGACTATGATACAACTGAAACACTCAGTTATATTTTAGCTGAACTTGCGTTCATAGCATATCCAGTTATAAGTATGGTATAAACTCAACTGGTTTAAACATGAGGAAAACATGTAACAAACAACCTTGTTTTCAGTTACTTATCGCCAGGCTGAATTCGATACACTTATGTAGATTACTCACGTATGAAGGGTGGTACGGTAATAGACAGGCCGGACGTGCAGCTTCAGTGACCGGTTACACTCGTGGACCAATTGTGCGCAACAGGACACACGGTAGGACAACATTCTCCAGGAGCAGGGGTTGTACTGATAGTCCTGTGTAAGAGAAAATGCGCGTAAGCATGAACTAAAGGCCCAGTAAGACGTGCAAACGACGTATACAGTCGCAAACTAAATTGGCGCTAACTGCATGACATGACGCCCAGTTGTAGTGGGTTAATAAACTGAAGGATTTGCCATCAATTTCAGAAGGATATGGTCTTTCAGAGGTAAGTTAGTTAACATCTAACAGCTTAATATACAAAATAAGGTTGGCCTCAAGTTAGTAGTTGCCGTAATTGTGCAATTTGTTCCGTTAGAACGTGGGCATTGGACTTTAGTTGATTCATCGCTTTAACGAAGGCCTTTTCAATGCATAATGGAGGGTAGATTAGATGGGTAGAAAATGGCCTTTGAAATCACCAGCAAGTAACCTCTGGCCTGTTTTTTTGTACCCGAAGGACAGAGTAGCTGAGAAGAAATGAGTTTGATACTGACTACATAGTTGGATTCAGTTAGGTGTACGTCTATGCCATCTCAAAAGTTAATCACACCGGATGATTCCCCTACATGCGTTCAGATATTCTTTGTGTCATGCAGTTTATGTGCACGTTTCGCAGAAACAAAACGAATGATGTATCTAGCAAAAGCCACCACGAATAAACAAACTAAGGTCCAAAACTTATATGGACTTAAATAAGACATGTAGTTTGGCCACTAAATAGGTCTTATTAAGCGCCATGCCAAACCTGTTGCTTATGTTTTCAGAGACATCTTTGTTCTTGTAAGGCGATGAATTACACAGTTTTGTCTGTAGTGTGCGGTTTGCCTAATTTTAAGCTGCTCAATGTACGGTTGTAGTTAGACTGTTTCTGATAACTGCTTCCAACTAGTACGTTATATAGAGCTTGTCTTTTCCCTTCTAACGGATTGTCTTAATTCTGGCGAACAGAAACCGGGTGAGATTAATGTTGAGTCTTACTGATGCGAAACTCTAGAAATTCATGAACCGATGGTTTATATTAGTTTACAATACATGCTGTTTTAATCGTCTCGCCCGTGACTGCTCAGAAATTCTATACTTCCGGGTTTCATGTTGAAACGAATATTTCAATGGACTGGGTTGAACCGCCCCTCTATCTCCCCGTTGCTAGATGATTTACTAGTTACACGTCTGCTTATCGTTTCAAAAGGGTAACCTATGTGAACTGTGTTACTGACGGACTATTCACGAGCGTTGTGATGAAAAGGAACATATAGTAGCAATGGCCCTAGTGTGAAGTCCATTACAATTCCTTCCTTTTACTGGTAAAACTACCTTAAATTAGATAGTGAACGTTATAATTGCAATGCTGTAGTGAATGTTTTGGTTCATTTTCTATCAGTAGTCCCCAAAAAATTGACATATCACCCTGGGATGTACGTTCGCAAATATGAATATTAGGTTATGTAGAAAAATTTCTTTTCTTGACACTTTTAGCCATCCTATGATTTTGAACATTTTGAGTGAATCTTACAATCTACAAAACTACTAAATTCTCCCCTTCATGCTGTTGCGTCCAAATTAACGATTTCTTCGTGATGTGAAACGGATAATTAAACATGTCCAAGATCCGTCGTTTTTGTGTAAATAATTGGAAACTAAATTCCAGCGAGGATTCTCGTTTCTTCCGAGTATTCATTATACACAACTTTTTATTTCATTTTTAACCTCACCAAATTTTTGTCTTCTCTAGCAACAAGTTCCTTTTCCCGAAATAATTATTTTTAGCAAAAATGATGGATACTGAGTCTTAGTCGACTTTATCTGTCTGCCATAGCTCCGGACATTTTTTGCTTTTCAAAAATGTCTAGTGTTAAACAACTGATGCTTTTGAGTCAAATAAGATGTCGACTGTTTGCAAAACAAATCGTATAAAAAGAGAAATTTGACAATATCTGATGAGATCTGGAATCCCAGTGAAGAATTACAAAACACAGTGTAAATCTGGCTAGACAGAAAACACTCCGAAATTAGAGGGACAGACAGTTTACTACAAAAGCACAGTACGGCGTGAGGTATCTGAATTTTTGCACCAGGATTTTCAAAGAGTACAATTCGATACTCACAGTGTTTGTCTCTATTTGCCCACCGAAGAATCCAAAGAATACCAGTAATGAAAAACTATTGCAAGAAACAACAAGTGTTGAACAGAGGTTTTTTCGCTCGGTGCCATTAAATGGTTTTTTTTAGAAGGAAATAGAACTATTGCTAGTAGTGCATGATGAAAAAGCCCGATGGCAGTTACAGAAAACTCTGTCCGTGTGGCCATCTAATGATTGAAGAATTTTTGTCTCGCTAAAGAAATTGTGATTTGTGTATTTCAAGGAGAACGGAATGATAAGTCATACGACCTAACTTTCTATTCAATGGCTACTGTGTACAAGACAATATACCGGTTAACACATGATGTTTCAAAACGGTAGCTGAAGCCTAGTCCATGGAACAGAATAATGGACACAGAGTAACTAGGCTGATAGATTCTCTCATTGAATCATTAACACAACTCAAGTTAGAATCTACCGAGACTAGTATCCAGATGTACATAACACAACAACTTGAGTTGACACCAAATTAATCAACTGATCGAGACTATTCAGCAGGTGTAAAATTCTCTTATTTAACCAAAACATGAAAGTTTGGAGGGTCGCATATATAGAATTTAGTTATAAATACTGCAACCACATGGCTATCGCGACTGTATAAATTGAAGCAGTAACACAGAGGATCGGACGGCCCCATATCTGCGCGACAGTCAGCTTTCACCAGTGCAATCGTTTGTAGTTGTTTTAACTAAATACGATGTAGTTGCTCAAAAGTGCCTTTGGTGGATTCCATGGTGAACTACTTGAAAAAATCTGCTTGGACATTTAGTCCGCTAGATTCTATGACAAAGAGGACTGGGAGAGCAAGTGAGTCCAAATGGGTAATTTTGGTTCTTCAGTCATGGTCTCTTCGTTCGTCTTCTAGTGCATTTACCACAGTTTTTCATGGTGTTTTGTCGTTGTTTTGCATCCGGGCGAAGCCCAGATTTTTGTCAATTGGGTCTCATCTAAATTATAAAACAAAACCTTATTCATGCTAACGTTTATTACTTCTTGCTCTCTCGCACGGAAATTGATTGGCGTATGTGAAACTCTCACAGTTTTGTCAAATGCGGTGGGTCTTTTGGCTGTATGAAAAATTATTCTAAGATACTGAAAGTGATAAATGTCTCAGTTACATAGAGTGTACAGCATGGTCGAAGTGTGTCTGTTTCGGTGCATTTTTCACATTACCTGGTGACATACATGACAAAACGCAATTAATTTTGACTAGCAGTTTACATAGCGCATGCAGGAATTAATGAACTTTGGCTAAACCACGCAGTAAATGTTGACGTGGTGACTGTTCGTTCATGCACAATGCGTCTCGAGAAGCAGACTTATTTTGAATATTACCATGGTAGGCTTGAAACAACCAGAAAAACATAAAATAGATGTCCGCTGATATCAGCATTAAATATCTTATGATTTGATCGTATTTTGAAGAAGCTCAATAACATATCGCTATATACATTGTGACGACGTTAATTTTCTGTGGCAATACGATCCAGACGTTTCATAAGTAAACCCTCACCGAAAATCGAAACCAGGAACTAAGAGTCCTTTGTGACACGCTATGTATGGCTCAATAATTAAAGTATTTGGAGGACCGAACCAAGGTTCAGATAGTGTTACCGTGAAGAAAGATGTAGAGTAAAAACCACAAACCGTAACATGTCTTCTAGAGTTGAGTTGAGTTGAGTTGACAGCTTCCATGAGGATGCTTAGAACTGCTGCGCTTATAGAAACGTGCCCTGCGCAAACGTATGGTCATCTTATCAGCAGTTACTAAATGATATATCTAATTTTCATCAATTTTCATATACAGTACGCTGACAGCCTAGAGAAATTTATTGCATCAGATCATCCTTGTTAGCGAATAACGATAAAAATGCCCTGAAGTAAAGGCATGATCGACCATTGCCGAAAGCAAACTGCGTAAATGCTGCGGAGTGTGACTGCGTGCAAAATGAGTCGTTGAGTGTATGCACTGTGCTGATCTCATCAACTTGAAAAACGTTTAGATTAATGCAAGTGACCAAGCACGTACAGTTTCTATCCGTACTTGCGAGCTGGATTGTGAAGTTGAAATAAATTCCTCTTCGGTTTTATGTAAACTTTTATTCTGGGAGTGATGTGAGTATATGAATGCATGTGTGCATCGATGGGTAGTTGGTACTGCACAATGGTTTGAGATAACTTGAATTCATTATCAGAGGTGTTTTCGTTTGATTAGGTGTATCACTGACCTAAAACAGATATAACTGCTTCCAAGAGAGTCATGACGGATCTGTATCTCAGTTACTTCTGTATGAACAATCTTCCGATACTGGTTTGTGAACGATTTCTGAACATAATTTGCAACTCTGATAAAAACAAAGAATGCAGAATTTCATCAACAGGAAGAACTGTAGCAAGACGTCGGAAGGTTTTCTTTCGTGAAATCGGTTACCGTTTGAAAATGTACATTTCATTTTCGTGAGACCGCACGCTGTCGATTCAACATAGCAGACATATATTTATAACATAAGAACGGTCCGATCTACTCACTCTTGATTAAACTTCAGGTTTCGTTAATATTTTCATTGTCACGTCGAAGCAATACAAAACAGTTGAAGGGATATCTCCAATCACGTGGCTTTCGATTTCAACCAGTTGCGACAACTGTGTTATATGTGTGCTGGATGTGAGCTACCGAAGGTTAGAATATCACCATTGCGTATACAAGAAGTCATCACTGAAAGACCTTGTTCGCACCTTCCTGTAATCAATTTCAGAGAACTATTTCGATATACATTCCACCAACGTAGTCTTGTAAGTACACTCAATCACACAGTCCATAGCACATACTTCGCGACCAGAGTACTGTTCGACTGATTCAAAAAACAAAACTATGTCGAGCCTTTTTCATTTTTTAAATCAGCTCGCCAAACCTAATATTAGGCTTCTGCGTCAGGTGAAGTTCTTGATTTATCGCCTTGCAGTAATGTGCAAAGTATATCCACAAGTGTTTTTACGTGCTGAGGTTATCCACCTAGTGGTCACTGAGAAATCAAGTTTGGGTTTGTTCTCATTGGAACATTCTGCTGCTTCTCCCAGTGAAGACGGTTTTTTCAATGCCTAACGACGCAATTCTTGAATGCGTCCACCAGAATTGTTCATTCAATAGAGCTAAAAATACTTAAAGTCACATGAACCTGTCTGTTGACAGGAGTATGGGATTTTAGTGTCCTTTTTGCAGGAAACATCACATCGGAAATCGTCACAGACTTCATCTACTAAGTCATCCTGCAAACACAACTTCATCAGGCAGTTGTGAGACATGTTGAACAAACATACACGGAGGCAGTTAGCTTCGATTAGCTTACTTGGATCTCCCGTGATTAAGACTCTGTTATCACCCACCACCTACTGAACTTAGGCAAACACTTCGTCTAACGAAATACTAATCTATACTGCCTGAAGAAAGTTGTTGATTTTTGCATGCCCTGCTTCTCGCTTCCCATCCATTGCATGCTCTTTGCTTAATATCGCTCACTAACTTAGTCACCGCAACAGTCGTCATGATGATTTCACTGAGCTCTGTATGCTGGCTGTCAAACATCTAACGTCGACGACAGGCTGAGGGCTGAACGATGAGCTAGTGAATCGCGATTTTATAACAAGGGGTTTGATCGAAAGATACACCTGTAATCACCCAAGGTTAACTGATCTGTTTCAATTCACCTTAAATCTAGACTGACAACTTTAGTCCAAGTAAACAACATGCACAGTTTCCTTAATGTATTCGCTTTTTTCTCAGTTTGGCATTGTCCATTTGTTGCACTTCAGCAGTGCATTTGGAAAGCTACAACAAAGAGTCTGTGTGATTTCTTCACAAGCTATCTGACTTTATCCTGCTTAAGGCCTATCAGCTACTCGGTACATGAAATGAATAACATTTCCTTCCACGCCCCGTAGCATGTATTTCCCAGATCACAAAACGCAGGATATCCTTCAAGATCCCATACTTTCTTCGATTTCGTTATCTTCGTACACGTAAGACCTAAAATCTAAGTAGATGACACTGGTTTGGGTTGTGCATCCTCAAATAGAGACAGAAACAATACAATTCAAATTCGCGTTATTAAAATTACATGTTGGCCACCCCTTTGACACTTGAAGCTGAATTCTTAAAAATGTCACCATGTGACCATTTTTCTAGCAACACAACGGTTTACAATCAGTATATTTAACTGTTATTTCTGTATTCACACAGATCTCCCAGCCAATGCCAAGATTCTACACAGGCAAGTGGCCTAGTACAGGCCACCTCCGACCCCAAGTGGTCAGTTCAGGTTACCGAAATCCTTTTCATAGTCGAACGTCCGAAGTTCACAATCTTCTGCAAAATCCAGTACTCTTTTAGACGTTTTTTCCATTACTGTCTCTCTCTCTCACACTTATTATACTGCACTCCGGATGAGCTTGCCTGCCATTTCTCCCGAAGACCCTAGATCGTCTGGTGTAAAATACTGAACGATCCAGCGACTACTCAATGATCCACCTTTTTGCAAGTTTGCGAAGTGCTTGAACCAGGGTTCACACGAGCATTTCAACACATAGCTTTGGTCGACTATCACCATATTGCTATCTTTTTAATATAGAAGTAACTGTTAGTGAGTCTACCGAACGTTTTCTTGTACAGCCCTTTGAAAATTATCCTTTGCATATGTACATATTAGAAAGGGGTGACTGGTATTTGTTTAATTTTGTGTTAAACAGCATTCATGAGCTATCACAGTCTTTTCGTTCAGATTCTCCATCCTGTCTCTGTTAAAAACATGCACCGGACTAGAGTTTGCCAAAGTTACAGCTTAATAGTAATGTATATCTTTGCCACGGGGCAAATTTCAACTATGACCAAGTTTTCATGAAGAAAATATGTCGGACACAACGATCCATGATTAATTCAAAATATTGCTCGGTAGATTTACCGAACTCAAGGAGTTTGACCAGACCCATAGATAATAATCGGGGGGGGGGGTATCGAATTTAGTCAAAAACCAGTGACTTCCTCTCATACTGAAACGATCAGACTATCCGAACAGTACGTGCAATTGGCTGTGACAATTCATTTGTGCCATGTGTCGCGCAGCTGTCAGCAAGGTTACTGCTTGGAAGAGTAACGGGCTTTGAAGTCCTGACTGTGACGACGATGGGCACTACTGATGGGCACTAACAATCGCGAGACGCAAATAGGGGAATTATATACAAATAGCGTAAGCTGGATTGTCTATGTGAATGCAAGAGAAGCGACTGGATGTAAAGTGTCCACAATTCACAGTTATATTTCACAAGTCATTTTTGTACATTTTTGCATATATCGTTTTGTTAACTTCATCTGTACACTTGTTTGAAACCATCACCATCACTTTTTGAATTGAGTCGTTCACACGAATAAACGGGAGTTATCGCGCATCATCTATGTTTTCTTCATCTGTGCGGATTTTTGAGATGATGAAGTAATTGCACGATGAAATATTTTAGCTCCGTATTTCGGTCAATCTCTCCCGGACCTTGACTTATCAGTGAGTCGTTTCTATTTTTACTCATACGTCTTCCGTTTCATTTGTACATTTACCTTTTGAACATACCCGTCACTGTTATAACTCTTTTTTCGTATTACCATATTTTTGGTCATTTTATCATTTTACTGGTTAGAAAACTGCAGTTATAAGTGCTGTTCAGTTTGAAGTGTATAAAATGTATATGCCTTTAACTGCCCAGCCTAGTATTATGAGGTAAACATTCCAATGCGGTAAAACTCGTGCAAACTTTGATTCAGCGTAATGTTGATGTTCCACAATAAAAATATTCCTGGCAGGAAGTTGTTCGGATTTAGATGGTGATTGTATTCATAAATTATAGGACCGAATGATGCGAATACAGGGATAAAACTGCACGAACACAGAAGAATAAAGTCTGTTTGGTGACCGTTAACGGTGTATAGTTCAAAATAAGGTAGCAAGCTTGTTTCGGCTTCTGACTGAGATAAAAGAAGGTGATGTGGAGGTTGGGTAATTTCCTAATTGACTAGAATTAGACCAATGACAGTCGGATTGAAGATAATGGTGTGCCAGTGCACAGAGTTCCGATTTCGGCGTGCGAATGGAGGATCTCTATTGTGAATGGAATGAACAGATTGTCTACATGATATAGGTGACCACACTGTTGTCGCCTAATTGCTCTTAACTCACTGGTCAAATATGCCAGTACAGATCACCTAGTACAAATGAGCAGACCACTAGCATACTTCTGCCTTCTGACAAAACATATTTTGGGTCTCCATGTTAATAAAATTACCAGAGGTAATTGAAGAAATATGCACATTTACGGGGTTGACAAAACTCACCAAAACGGTGGAAGCAGTCGCACATTTTGCAGTGAATACACATGATAGGTAGACTCCACTTTGCGTCGTTGATATCAGATCAAACGTTATAGGTATCTAACATAGAGCAGAACAGAGTGTACTTCACGATGAAAATAGAGCGAAACGGATAAGGGTTATATGGTTACTGAGGTCGTATTGAGACGAAATAATTCGACGTAAAATGAACAGAATAAGACCACATTCGCTTCTGTTAATCTTGGTTCTTTGTGGAAGGTGAAAGTGTAAGATGAAGGTGGCAAAACTAAAGAAATCATTTGCAGTAGCGGGGTGTTATCCAAGTATGAAATAATTACGGTTTCCGCCTGTTTCTTTGAAGGGGAACTGTAAACATTTATTAGTGAAACAAATGTACAGTTTAAAGCATTCTACTTTTCTAGCCTTTTCCCAAAAGTTTTCCTACAAAATTTGCCTTGTTTTGGTTATGGATTGCAGTGGCCGCACTTGACTTCAAAGCTTCGTAAGACCTTTGCTAGATCTTCTGTCTTTCTAGTCACCTTGACTTGTAGCGAGTATTCAGAGGCGATGAGCGATAAAACTTCACCCCTGTAGCGTTTTGTACAGTAATTTCTATTTCATAAATATCAGTGTTATTCACGCTTTCCACCTTCTTCAACTTCACGTGTACAAGTCGACGTTTAAACCAAGTTAATCGAACGAATCAGTAATACAAACCTTACTTCTGAGGTTGCGAGTCCTACGTTCCAGTGTCGCTGGTAAGCAGATTTTTGGAGGGTTGGAGATTTACGGAATCAACCGTCTATTTCAGTAAAATTTTCTTATTTATCTGTCGTCGGAATTATCTTCGTTGTGACCTCAAAAACTACTTAGGAACAATACGACAGACTGCATACATTGGATACTTCATTCGGTGTAGTGAAATTCTAGACCAATGCAACCTAACGAACTATTTTGAGTCAATCGGTTTCATTTTATCACTTTTTGATCTCGTATTCACACCCAAATTTTATATAGTGTATAAATCCACTACACCCCGATTCACTTAGGTATCTGTTTCAGTACACTTATTTTGTATTCTTTAGTAGGACACGCGGATACTGAATACCCTGCCAAACTTGAAACGGATCCCATAGGAAACATAGATGCAGCTTCTACGAGAAGGTTTACGCAATCGGAGTAAGAAAGCTGAGGCATTCAGCTGCTCTTAAAAAATGTACTGATGGTTGTAAGAATAAACGGAAAAAATACTTGTGTTTGTGTTGAAACGACTCTGAATGATGTCGGTTTTTTGTGGTGTACCAAACTTCCAGGACAATGGTTGACAATCCACTGTAAGAACGACACGAATATAACCAGTCATTAATATTCTGATTACCTGAATGTTCTCGGTCTAGTAATTGTCAGTCAAGAGGGTTCGCTGTAATTCAAACGTTTGAAGACGTAGCGTAATTGTTCAATCATTGTCTAAACAACTGTTCTCCTAAGTGTGGTCTGTTTTTATTGCGTCGAAGTCACCATCGATTCTTCAACTAGTTCTCTATTTATTGTTAGTCCAACAAATTTAATTACAATATAATCATGATAATTTCGCGCTTTCTTTGACATAGCAACGACTTCAGCTTATGCATATAGTAAGAATTCATGTTCCATAGTTAGCGTATACTTTCATAGAATAATACTCAAGAAGGGGTGAATAAAACATTCCGCTTTTTATCAACACTAATCATGGCTTAGCTACGTTGTAAACCGTAAATTGCACAACTGCCAATCGTGTCTTGTCACTCACGCTTCTACGTGATGGCTTCACCATCAGTACGACATCATACGAACAAATAGCATCTCTGTATATTCTAATATATTTGTCTATCGGTTTTCTTCAAGAGTACGGTGGATAATGATGTGAACGAAAGTTGAGTACTTCACTGAAGTATCTGTCGGCAAAGACGATGCAACATATGATTAGCGGCACTACTGGCGACAGCAGAACGAAGAAGTTACATATGATACATAACTACAGCAACGGTGTAATGTGAAATGCAGCAGTACTAAATTCGCTATCCCCAAAGTAGAGAAAACCAAGACTGACTATTAACTGATGGGAGGTAGTTTACACTAACACTCTTGTTACTTTGAGACAGAAATTAAATATGCCGAAATGTCTATTAAAATAATTTACAAACGTTGGTGACACTCAGAATGCATAACATAAACTTTCGTCAGAAGAGTTTTGCGTTAGTGGATATCTGTATTATTAATGGTATGTAATGGCTAGATGTAAAGGACCGTAAACAATCACTCAGAACAATGGCAGCTACAGTGATTTTTTGAATCAGGATGTGAACACATAATCTGCAAGCGAAGATGTTTTTAAGAATCAGTTTATTTCTTATAACTTGTAACCAGAGGAACAGTTGGCGCAGCACCAAACTGATTAAGCTTATAAGCTATAGATGGAATTAGATCTGCGCAATATTAGAACACACCCATCGTCGGTTAGTCAACCCTATTTTGTCATCTGCTGTTCTGAGTCCACATGTCATTCACGCACCACTCTCTAACTTCTTGTGTACACACTACGTATATTGAAGCAACGAACAAACGTTGGTCACTGGAGTAACAAAGCAAGGCAACCAGCCCTAAAACTCTATGTGAAAATGTTAAATGTCTTTTTTAAAAAAAATTATGCTTACTATTTTGAAAGTAACGCTAAGTTTTATTGTGCGTAATTCCATTGGGTTTGTTTTCGTGATCCCCATTGTACATGACCTGACAATTTGAAAGTTGTTAGGAGACAAAATAACACAGTAGGTGTTTTCCCGGCTACAATACTTTAGTCACCTCCACCTCAAGCGTCTAATTGTCTTCCGTTCAAATTACCCCTAACCGATATTTTAACGTATACAAAAAGGGTCTACAAAAATACAGATCCGAGAAATAGTACTCCACGAGATATGACCGTGTTGTTGTAGATGTTGTCAAACTTTTGACAGGCAATCATAATTCGGTCTTAGAACTCCTGAGATAAACAAACCATCAACCGAAAAGTGTAACTTGTTATTAACAGAAGCATGACTGAGCACACCTAAACACCGTAAATATTCTACTTCTTGCTTACTCCAATAATATCAAATGTTCCAGCCTTTGTAAATCTCTGTCCGAAGTAAACAACTTCCTCAAAATTCATTCTTGAAACAATGTTCCATTCTCTAGAATATGTCAAGTTTTCAATGCATATCTCGGTAAGTACCTTATCTCATATTGCCCGTTTCTGTATTGAAAGTGCACTTTTACTAAGGGCCTACTATGCATACATGCTACTATAAGACCAGATTTGAAGTCAGCTTCAATAAACACACAAATGAGAGAGTATAACTGGATGTGATTAGCCTGAGTGGCATATCTGGTTGTTTTTTACCGCACACCAATTAAAAAGCAGATTGTAAATTAAGAAGTGCAGTTCTTCGTTTTGATCTGATCTTTCCACACCCACCATTCACATTATGGGTCGCATGTTTAAGGGCGCTCTGACATACCACTAGTATAGAAGGTTAGCTCTTAGTGAATGAACAGCCGTTTTTCACTTTTCATATTGCACTCAAACTTGCGCATATTCTCAGCTTAACTCACTATGAATCAGCAATCACATCATCACAGTTTCAAATACCACAATGACAACAGACGAAATTTTTGATACGTAAAAACCGACGCAGTGAATGTGCAGACAAAAATGCAAGACTTCTGCACTACTAGCCCGACTTCCAATTATACTGAAAATTGACACCAAACTTTTAGGCGTCTTTCGGTTCAATCGATTTTTAAGTACATTACCCCAGGCCTGATACAGCGGTAGATAGCTACAGTACATAAGTCACTGCAAGTAATTCGGACTAGATTCGGAGTCATTTCTAGAAAAACGATGCACAACCAAAAGAAAATCACTATTCCGAGGCGTTTCAAACTTTAGTAATGATATGTGCGATATTCCACCAAATTAGCATGCACTGTTTTGGTGATATGACGACCAAAACTGTTTTCCAGGTCATACCGCAGGGAAACTGTCCAGTGGCCAATCAGAATAGCTGACGTAGCGGATCAACCAAGTTGTTTATTATTATAACCTGTGATGAGTCTCTATTAAATCGTGTGTGGTAGAGAACTGTGATCGCAAAAGTCGCTTGGCCTGCGAAGTTGTAAATTTCACGAAATTTCCTACAGGGTGTGCGCAAATACAAAACAACGAACGCGTACGCTCATTTTCATAGTCGATGTGTACCCAAATATATCGCTCTACAGAACATTGCCATTCCTCTTGGTGACACGCCCCACATACAGCATAAACACTATTTTAATGGTTGTTTTTCTCTGTCGTCTTCCTGGTGTTGAGATCCTTCAGCTCCTGAATATCCGCACTATACTACTCAAAAACACAGGTACATTTCATACAACACTCTCCACCCTTTCGGGCTTCCTTTGCTCCTCTGCACCTGCTAACAAATTCTTTCAGACGGCCGCAGTGTTGCCTCCGACTTATTAATCCAATCTAGATTCGCCGCGCCGGCATATCGTGCCAGTTTGTTAACTCACTGTCATGCACTCATCTCGTCTCGTCATCCCTCTTGATCTTGCGATACTGGGCTTCCTTTAGAAATTACCAAATACGGACCTTTTCATTTGGACGTTTTCGTAAGACTCGGCCGCTGGCGCCTGTGTACCGACGATCTCGATATTTCACCCTTTCTCCTTGATTGAACATTCTAGCTTTGCCTAGCCGTTGAGCTGCCGATTGCTTCTTTATGTACGCTCGCGACGCATCCAGACTTCATTTGGCTCTTTCTCCTTTGACAGCCAATTCTGTGGTTAACTCATTCTACTGCAGCCATATTCAAATGTCCTGATTCACCGAAAGTCGAGTTCTACTGCACATCAACTAAAAATGGGATTTCTGTGTTCTCGCCTGAACTGATGGACGGTGGGCCAGTAATACCAGTGATAATGCGGATTCTCAAACGCTTTCTTCAGCTAGCAATCATTCTTTGATTGTTAAGTTGTTACGTTCACTTAGACCATTAGTTTGCGGGTGATATGGTGTCGTTCGGATGCGTTTGCTCCCCCACTGCTGCAGATGTTTTCGAAACTCTTCATTCTCAAAGCATGTTCCCTGATCTGTCAAGACTGCCTTTGGTACATCGTGGTTTGCTACGGTATGATTCATCACCATGCCTCCCACCGTAGATGCCTTTTGATCAGAAAAGCCAATCGTTTCGATCCAACTAATAAATTGTTTGTTATGACCAAAACTTACTGGATACCGCGGACGCTCAGTGGAAATGGGCTCATACGATCCATCGATCAGAATTAACCGATTTCGGACACTGGTATTGGTTGTAAGGGCTGTTGGGCTCCCCGATTGTCGCCTTTCAGTAGCTGGCACTGTTGGCATGCAAGCACCTAACCTGTCACCTTTTCCTTCACCTTCGGCCCATATGCTCTTTGTTGCAGCAAATCGTATGTCCAAGTGCATACAGTGTGTGCCACCAGTTTCCTCGTCAGTTGTCTCGGGATGACCACCATATGAGGGCATCCAACGCTACGCCACCACAGTGAAACCCCGCACTGTTTATGTCAACTTTTCTTTAGTGGGAGACGGGTATTTTTAGCTCATAAACCTCTGTTTGTTGGGATCCTCACGTCTGTTGCCAGATCGTCATTTACCTTCCGGATGACCTAGTCCTGACGCTGTGGACGCACTAGTGTCTTTGGATCCTGCTCCATTACTAGGCCGTTGGCTTCATAGGTCAATTTGGGGAGTTTGTCATGTATCCACAGTCAAGAAAGAAAATCAGCGAACCAGACATATGATTGTTTGTACAAGTATATTCCTGTAAAAGCAATGCCAATAAAACTAATTTGCCTGTTAGTTTACTCGCAGTCCTGATCCACTCCAGGGGTTTGTGACCCGTCTCCACGTGTAACTGTTGACCCAACAAGTACGGCCTCCACCTGTCCAGTGCCCAGACGATTGCTAAACATTCTTTTTCAGTAGTCGAATACTTCTGCTCCGTTGGGGTCAGGACCCTGCTGACATATTCAATTGCTCCTTCTCTTTGCTTGAGTACTGCCCCGATGCCGCGGTCACTGGCATCTGCTGCTATGCTGAACGTTTCTTTTGTATGCGGGAGTTTCAATGTCGGTTGTTGCTCGTTCATCGCTTGTTGCACTCGCGTGAACGCCCTCTGGGCATCGTCGGGCCATTCGAATTTGTTGTCTTTTCGAAGGAGTCCATACAATGGTGATGTAATGACATAGAAATTTTTCACGAACCGACTGTAGTACCCTGCTCGAACCAGAAATTGTTTTAGCATGCGCTCAGAAATTGAAGCTACAGCCTCTCTAATTGCCAGTATTTTCTATGTTTTCATATGGTCCCACATTGTGTTTCAGTATCACTACTGATGACCGCTCGAGCTGTGATTTATCGGCATTAATCCGGAGTCCCGATTTCATAAATAGTTTTATATCACTATCTAGGTTGATAGCGTGTTTCGGTTCTGTGTTACTGTATACCACAATATCAACGCTGCATGTTAAATAATAGAGAACAAGCCATATACACTGTCTACATTCGTCAAGAGATATTGTCGGCTCTGTCGATGGCAAACTTGTCAGGAAACATATTTTGAATAGTTGAAAATAAACTCTGGATAAAAGCATGAATTTTAATACATACAAGTTGGGAGTGGGTGGAGTCGTAATAACAAATGATATAAGCCACTGGTGGTAACAGGGCTGGAGCACAGATAGCTGGAATAAACGAAAAAATAGGGGCATCTTTGAACAATCAAACCGACTGTGAACTATATTTGCTCTAAACCTTATAATTTATACAGAAAATTGTCACAGCAAGGGAACACAGAAGAAACTTAAGGGTTTTTCAGAACAAAGTTGATTAGAACCTTAAAATGAAGGAATACATTCTGGATGGCTTTTGCGTCATGATTCTTAAAAATCAGCAGTCAATTTTTTTTCAATATGGCGAAAGCTTCATCTACAAAGTTATTTTGGATGATCAACCTCTGTTTTGGCACATCTGTCCGGCATATCCCGTATGTAAAACTTATGCTAAATTCAGGTTTTTATGCTTTACCCAAAACAGACAAACCCGGAATAGGCTTCAGTCATTTGTTGACTATACAGAAAACCCAGATGTGATCTGATCAAATTTTCACGTTGTTTGAATTGTACTTTTTTAGATGCCAAGTTGAACGAACTTGGCTACAAGTTAACCTAATGGCTGGAGTGCTTTTATATCGTTTTTAATTTTTCACTAAATTTCTG